>JAIPRN010003165.1:0-23439 GCA_025469175.1 Geopemphigus sp. TES_GeoC_2020 | reverse complement strand
CAGACCGGTAACAAATGGTCCGTGTGCGCGTGTACGTTCAAGCATCTGTCGTACGACACACCGTGTTGGTCCGCGTGTTTTCGATCGCGCCCGTATTTTTCGTACCGATCGACGCGCGCTTCCAGCGCGTGTTCGAAACGAACCGGAGAAAATCGTGATACGTCGCGGACTGGCCACCACCGTTTGACGTTACTGTTTTCCAAACGCGCGTCGACAAATCCTGGACGTCGGGCGGTTTTTTTAACGAAACGCCCGCGACGAAAGTCGTTAGACCAATTCATTGTCAACGAAACTACATATTACGATATTACGTGAAACGATATTACAGGAACGCGGTTGATAGACGGCGAGTTTTCGAATTCGAACATCGAGATAAATAAGACGAATTCGTACCATATAAACGGACGGGACCGTTCGCGACGGTAATTAACGACGTAATAACGAGACGGTCGTTTCGTCTAATTATTATTGTCCACATAACGTCCATATGGTTACGAAACGTCCGATTCATCTTACTATCGGCGGTTACCTTACGTCGTGTGACTACTAATCGAAAGCGCGCCGTCCATTTACAACGGTGTAACGATTCGTTTTCCGAATGCATTAACAACGGAACCGACGCGATAGTTTCGGAGCAAAACGTTCGCCGACCGTTCCGACGAACGGATTTCCAAAAACGGTCTCGACGAACGTATAAGGAATACCCCCCCCCCAATTTTGGTGACCGGTACTCGAGGGGGGCGCCGTAACCGAATTCGAACGATTCACACGATTGTACGCAACGGTTTCGGATCGCCCGATTAACGGCGATTGTCCTTTTCGCGAATAAACTCGTTGATCGTTCGCCGATAAGAACGGTAATACACGCTAGCTATTATCAAATATCGAGCACAAACGTGAGCGCCTAGTCATGATTACACAGTACAAGTGGTGTGTTTAATCGAATAACGTTGTCGAGTCGAAATGATCGCTATTTTGCCGACGTTATTTTTATTTACTGTTTACCTTAACGTTGTTTACGAAACGTCGAAATTTCTAAAATCCCAAGTCTAAACCGTGATTTGCCAAAAACGTTATGATAACAACTTGATCGTAAATGTTTTCGAAATTTCGCGTTGCCATTGTCGCCAATCAGTTGTCGTTGGTTAGCGAGTTTCGACGTGTCGTGTTTTTTTTTTTTTTTGTTAAATACTATACGTTTTTCGAGCGTCCCTTATTCGTACGTGACAGGTGACCTAATCGTGGCCGAAATGTATATTCAGCGACGTTTATAAAAGAAAAACTATCCGCGCGCAAATTACGCGTTACGATAAGTTGTTTCGAATTCGAAATTTTCGGCGCTTGTACTAAACGCTACTACGATATTACGTTTTACGAAACAATCGTGGCTAATACGTGAACAACACTCTTCGAACAATACAGCGGGGAGAGGAGTAGGTGAGGCAGTAAAATGAATTACTAGGAGAGTTGTTCGTGTTTTCAAATATTCGTTCGTTCGAAATGTGGCGTGCGCGACGTCCGCTCAATGCAACTTTTGAGCTCGTCGAAAATTCTACTCCGCGTTTTCCGTTGTACGAAACGGGACGGATAACGTCGTTATAATAACGGGACACGGACACGCTTCGACGTATAGGGACCGAAATAATCCAACGCGCGTCATTGTACGACGTCGCGATGTTTTTTGTTCGATGCGAGGAACCTTTCCCCCACCGCAAATTTTAATTTCTTGCGAGTCGTACGTTTTTAGTCAATTATAACGGAAAACTTAAGTATTTTTCGAACTTCAATACACGCTATAATATAACGTGTTCTTTAAAGTTTATAATGTGTCCCGTTTCGTTAGGGTCATCCGATTTATTCATTTTAAAATTAACCCTCCCCCAACCCAAAATTCAGGTCTAAGTACGCCACTGTTCGTAAACAAACTATAATTTTGTATTCAAACGTACCTCCAAGATTTGAACATTTTCGAGAAAAAGCGACTACCCTACAGTAACGTTACTTCTGAAATTTAAATAACGTTCCAGTATTTTGCGAAAATACTTTCAAATACTCGAACAAAAGTTATAATTATACTAATATCATTTTTGTCCGATCGACATTCGCCATAATCATAGTTGTTAGCCATTAACGAAACGAATATCATACTTACGTTTACATTCACGATAGCTTAATACATATGTTACGCGAAAAGCGGTTAGCAAAATTTTGATTAATAAGAAATATCGTAGAATATATATATTTCTAAAATAACGGTATTCAATAGTTGTAATTTTTCGTTATCTTTGGAAATTGTATTTCTTATTCTTGTAATATTCGACAAATTTGCCTAAGTTTGTATAAAACTGGCGAATATAAACCCGAATTTATTGCTACTATCAATACGGCGAAACGTATTTTATATAAGCGAAAATCGATATTTATGTTGGGTTTGAAGGTGCAGATGTTTGCAAAATAGTCGACTCACAATTTTCAAATTAAAATAAACGCGGTAATTTTTAAAATTTAGTGTTTTTATTATACCACCATTGCGAGCACAGTGTTTTCACACGTTGAAAATGAATACGATACTAAGATTGTGTTTTATGTGTTGGAAACAAAAAAAAAAACGTTTTATTCTGTACACCCAATAAACAAAATAATGTACCGAATTGTAGGATGTTATATATAAGTAGAGCATTTGATCAGTCATGTTTTAGAACGTTTTTAAATACAAAATTATTCTTATTTTGAAAACAACATAAAACTACTACGTTACAAAAAACTGCTGAAAATGTTAAAAATTGCACATTTACAATTCCAGATTTTTTCACCAATTTTACTAGAACATGATAGATCTTTTATATTGCATCTTTAGATTTTATTCATTATTAAAAATTTTTAAATTTCTGAAATTATTAACACAAAATACCACAATATACCTGTAACAGAATAATTTATTTGGTATTATAATAAATCACGAACGGGATTACATAATATATATATAGAAACAAAAAAAAAATATATAAATATATATATATTTATATAGAATAAACATACATTTTAATAAATAATACCAGATACTGAACTGGCCAATAACCATTAAAAACATATTTTTAAATAATATAACTTATTGTGTACAGATACTATTTAACATTACAAATTATCATTATACACGGTAGATTATAATTCATTTTTTCAATATACATTATAAAAAAGACTATAAATTGAATAACTTCATATTTATATCAATAAAACTCAAATACAAGAAAATAACACAAAATTGGTTGAAAATACAAAATATGAACTTAAATTAATATCATTTTTCGTTTTTAAATAAATCGTTAATTGAAATATTATTATTATTAAAAGCCCTGATAATTTTTCAAAAAGTATTTTGGAATTTAATATAACATATTATTATCTAACTTGCTGACTGAGCCGTTGTAAAAATTCATAATAAGACAAAGACGATTCAAATTTATCTTCGATAAGTCGACTATAAAAACGCAACTTATGTGGTCCATTGTTCCTAAAATAAATATTTAAAAAAAAATTCCAATATAATGGTCTGTATGGTAAAATGTATATACTTTAGTAAACTATACTTACTTTATTATTTCTATAGGTAACGGATATGGCTTAAAATGTTGTAAGTAAGAAATAAAATTACGTAACAAATATGATGGCTTAGAATCCACTTCAGCGAGTGTAGTCTGAAATAAATAAAAAAAGCGTGATAATTGTCAGTTCTGCATAAATTATATTTATTCAACTATAATAATTTTGAAAAGACTGTGCTTATGTTTCATGCACAATAAAAGTGACATACATAAAACCAGAAGACTAAAGAATTTTATTTGTCATATATTTAAAAAGAAAATTACTCGTAATAATAAGTGTATTATATATTTTAACTGTACTTACGATTAATTCCGGCATTGAATTGACATTTACATAACCGAATAATTTTTGAATTAATTGGTCTGAACATCTATGCCCAATAAATATCGTCAAAGTTTCGCTGTCGTCCATTAAATAAATGCCATTGGATTCAATTCGTTCTACGGACAACTGTATAACTGGTGGAAGGGGAATTTCAGTCAACTTCTCATAATCAATTTTTGGCTAAAAAAGTATGTGTATTTAAGAAAAATGAATGTCACTGTTCATGAATTCATGAGTTTTTGATTAAATTTTACCTGTTCCTCCAAGGAATGTATTGGATACAAATCGGGATATATGTACTGAATTAGATTATTTAAAGGCAAACTTTTCATTTGACACATACTAAACATTCGTTCGTCAAGTCGTGTAGGTTGATTAATTCTAAATGCCGCCTAAAAATAATATTAAAGTATTAAGTAAACTATTTTTTTATGGACCATTCAAATTTGAATATTATTACATGTTTTAATGTAGCTAAAATATATAGCGGAAACACTTTTAACGATAAAGGCGACAACATTGTTCCAAGGCCATTGTATGAACAACCACCTTTAAATGCAGAAAGTGAGTCTGAAATAGCATTGAAAAATGCTTCACGTGCATCAGACAATGACTTTTCTGTACTTCGATCAACGGCTAAATATAAACCACAATATATAAAATAATTAAAATACTTTATCAAATCGATTAAAAAATTCCTTACCCATTTTGGCTATCAAACCCGTTATTGCTTGTTGATCAGCATGATGAAAAATATCGTTTAAATTATCGGTAACTGGTATACAAAGTGTGTGTACTCGAATGCGACGTTCAGCTATATAAGCATATATTATTATAAGTCAAATATAAGAAAATTTAAATTCTAGTAACAATTACCATTGCTTGAAGTATAAAGTAACGCTGCCTGAAAACAAACAACAGAAACTCCATCCAAACTGTCTTCAATAGACAATTGCATACCATAAGCATGGTCAGGATTAACATTGGGCAACATAAGTAAATCAGATGAACGGACAAAGAAATTGCCATGGAAAGAATGTATTGCCACACCGCGTGTACAACGTAATCTCAAAAGAGCTTCAAAACCAATTTTTCGAGAGAGGTATCGATCGAAACAGTTTATAAAACGCGTTACAATTGTTGGAGACTTGACATCAAATTGAGGAAAGTTGTGTATACAACCAGCAGAGTACTTCGATATTCCAGCTAAAAATAATATTTCAATTAGAATTATTTCATCAATATAATGTTATTTATTTACAAATGGTGGCGATGTCTAAATATTGTGACGATATGAAAAACATATCAACAGCAATCTGTTCCGCACTACATTCAAGAGCCAATTTTTTATAGTAATCAGTGGATGGTGCCATATGTTGAACACGATCACCAGTATGTAAGTTTCCATCATCTCTAGGTTGTAAGCTACCGGGTCCACAGTTTGGTAAACATGATTGGAACACTGTGACACGACCACCTCTTGGTGCTAATATCTTAAAAGCCGCCTGAAGTGCAGCTCCCAAGGCACAACCAGTATTGTAAGACTCTTTGTAGAAATTTGGCAAACTAGTCAACAAATCTTTTATAGCAGATTTATTTTCTTCCAAATTTATCATGAGACCATCGGGCAATGGTAAAAATATATCTAAAATTTGATAATAGCTCAAATATACTTCATACGGTAATAATTTTAAATGTTTTCAAATGAAGCTTACCAGATATATCGCTAACAATAAGTTGTTTTGGTTGTCCTCCATCACTATTTGAAATTTGATAAAAATGAACAGCTGAATCATACGTAATAAAACCAATGTTAGTTCGCGAATCACCAGGTATATCGTCTGTCATAATTTTATTCAAAATTCTGTCACAAACAATCTCTAAATATCCAGTCAAAGTCGCTATACGTGAAACATCCAAAAGAAATAAATACAAAGCTGGCTGCGGTGGTCTAACCTAAAATAATCAAAAATAATAAATAAACAATATTTCGTAATAAATACAAAACTAACCATATAATCTTGCGAAGCTATGTATTCAATAGTAGCATTTTGTATTTCTGGTCTCCTTGAAGGGTCACCCAATGTTTTTGTGTATGGATCAATTTGAAACTCTCCAGGCACTATGTAACATAATAAATAATTTTGAATGTTTTCGAGCTCAGTTATATTAATTATTCAATATTATACTCACATTCATTGACTCTGTAACATAAATTACATTTCCAATGTGCATTGTCAATGAATTGAACAAATGGATTTATATATGAACGACAATTGCGACATCTTGTAATAGTTTCACATTGTATCACAGTTAAACGCTAGAATAAACGGAGACAAATACAATATAAAACCTAAATTTTAGATAAAAAAAATTAACTTCACTCACTGAAAGATCTTTATAAGGATGAATTAATATTCCTAATGGCAATCTACTTTTATCCAGCAAATTCTTAGATGATGGAAACTTGTTCAATGTACAACGAAATATGCTAAATTAAATAAATATAAATAATAGATTAACATTAATTTTTTATTTTAAATCTTACTCAGGAGAACAATTATCACAATTAGCATATCCTTGGGGAAGTTTTATTTCAGGTGGTTGAACTCCGTCACCTGGTAGTACATTTCGGCATTTTAATAAATCCAAACTATCGTAACCCTTTTAGAATATATAAAATGATTATCGTTATTATATTATTATATCAATTTTGATATTGATTTAAAACAGTAGTAAACTTACCCATGATTTAGTAAAACCTTGTTGTACAACTGAAGGATTCTGCTCAGGCCTGTACGACAAATCTTGTCCATGAACAACGTTTGATTGATGATAATTGATTTGGTTAGGAATGCCCATATTACTTTGCTGTGGATACCCTTTGGATGCTAATTGTACATTCGGATTTGATACCGCGGCCAGTGGTTGTGTTTGTTGTACATGTTCATTACCTTGAACTTGATTGTAGTAATTATTCATTGGTGGCAGCATTTGTGAACCAAGTTTTTGTGTTTGTTGATTAGAAGACTCATTCGTGGATTTTTGTTGAGGAAACAATGATTTTATTTTGTTTTGAATATCAAGTGAAGTTATTGGTGAATGTTGACTTGTTAAATTCATGTTTGGTACAGTATAGTTCGGTTTCTGTAAAACTTGTCGACCCAATTGATTATTATCCAGTTGTGAAGTATATTGATTTGTGACTAGCTGTGGTGGAAAAGTATTTGGTTTAGATTGATCACTAAATCTATACTGCGGTGGATACTGATTAGGTGCTTGTTGTGAAACAGGTGGCATAATACCAGACATTGGATTTGATAGATTTGAATGTAGTGGCCATTGATTGTGATGAGATGGTTGAGCCAAATTTGTTTGGTTATAGAACTGATTATTTAGAGGTACAGTATAGTTCGGTTTCTGTAAAACTTGTCGAACTGATTGATTATTATCCAGTTGTGAAGGATATTGATTTGGGACTGGCTGTAGTGGAAAAGTATTTGGTTTAGGTTGATCGCTAAATCTATACTGCGATGGATACTGATTAGGTGCTTGTTGTGAAACAGGTGGCATAATACCAGACATTGGTTGATTGTTCAATGTTTGAGACGGATATTGACAAGTAATCGAGTTATTTGATGGACCAGCATCTAACCTAGGTTGAACATTGAGCATCTGTGGAGGGAACTGATTTGTTGTTGATGAATCTAATGGAATCATATTTGGTAGCCTTGGCGATGAAATAGGTGGTATTATTGCATTTGGTTTTGGTTCACTGTTAATTGGTTGAGTCAGAACAGGGTTTGATATTGATTGAAGAGACAATGGAGTAGATACTGGTTGATTAAAAGACGGTGAAAACTGCTTAACAGTCGATGAAACAGTTGTAACATTAATCGGTGCTGGTGGTTGATATGGACTTGGTGTTGATTGAAAAGGCGATACATCAGATTTTGAATTGTTACTGAACATCTGCGAAGATAACTGATTAAATGTTGATGGAACAGGAGGATCTTTACTAGATTGAGTTGGATATGGACTTGATGTTGACTGAAGAGATGGTAGAATATTTGTTGTCTTTGGTTGATTACTCAAAATCTGAGATGGAAATTGATGCGATACTGATGAAACAACACTTGGAACCATATGTGGCACTGATTGATTACTAAACTGTGTTGAATACTGACTAGTTGTGGGCAAAAAAGGTGGTTTCAAATCTAACTTTGATTGATTACTGAACATCTGTGACGGTGATTGAGTAGCAGCTAATGAAACAGATGGAACAGCATTTATTATTGTTTTATTGCCAAATAACTCTGGAGAAAATTGATTAATAGTTGGCTGATCAATCGGTATCTTATCAGATACAGTTTCGTTATTTGATGGCAAATGGGTGGTCAGTTTACTCACATTTGAAGATTGAGCATTTGTTTGTATACTTAGATTGACTTCTGGTGATTCAGGTAATAAATTATTTGTATTGTGTACTGCAGGATAGTTTTGAAAAGCACCAGATGTATTTTCATTATTAAACGACGTTTTTGAAAAATATGAAATAGATGTTATTTGTTCTTGATTAAATGTCTGATTAATGGGAATATTTTGTTGATTATCAATATTTGAAAACTGATTATTAGGTATTATATTATCAGATGTTTGAATACTTGAAGTCAACATTTTAGTATTTTCTAATGGTTTGACATTTACATTATTAGGTTGAATTGTTACAGATTCAATTTCATTTGTCAATGTATCGGAATTTAATTGTACATTATCCAATTCTTGTTTAATTGACGATTGCTGTTGCTTTGAGATTAAATTTATCGAAGTGTTTTGTGAATTAGAAAATGTCATAAAGTTATCAGGTCTGTTTGAAGACAAAGAACTTGAAACAGACTTTATGTCTTGTGAATGCATATTTTGTTGTTGACTACATGATTGTAAATTTGGTAACTGTTGATTGAATACCGATTGATTATTTACATTTGTTGTATTAAAATATTTACCAATATTGTGACACGTAGTTGATATAGATTTTTGTTGTATAGTTGTATTTTCTAAATGATGTACATTTATAGATTTATTAGAAAATGAATTATTTGATATTTTAATGTCATCAAATTGATCGATTGGTGTTTTTTGAAAATTTGACTCTTGTTGAGAAATGGTATTTTTTGAATTAAAATAACTAGTAGGCTGAGTAATATGTTGAATAGGTGACAGAGACGTTATATTGTTCTGTTGACTTTCATTTGATTGTTTATCAATTGATTTAGATTGATCGATCATAGTTTCTTGTTGATTTCTCCCTAAATTATTACTAAGAGATTGAACAGATTCATTATTAGCGAACTCAGATTTCACCCCATTTGTTGAGTTTTGATTAATTAAACCGATTGAACTATTTTCAGTAACATTCGAAAAATTAGATAAACTAGTCTGTTCATCGGCAATTTGATATGATGTATTTTCAATTTCTTTAATTGTATCTTCAGATATAGATGAACTTTTTGGAGTTGAAGTCATAGGATCAACAGACTGACTAGACGATAATGATGTTAACTGTTGGCTAGATATAGATTGATCATCACTCAATAATTCAGCAACAGGCGGTTTTGAAGAACTATACATTGAATGTGGTTGATTAACTAAATTAGTAACATTTGTATTAATAGACTGATAATTATTATGGTCATTTGACACTTGAGCTTGAGACGTATATTGATTAAAAATTTGTTTATTCTGTGTAATGCTGCTATTAACATTTGATTGCACTTTAGAATCATTTGGTGGAACAATGGAATTTTGAAAAACAGATTCTATATGTTTATTTTGACGATTATAAGTTCCTGATTGTGTGCCTTCATTATGATGTTGAATTTTTGGGGACTCTTGTTGACGGTTAAGCAGCTCAGTATTACTATATGGAAATGATTTACTTTGTAGAGATTGTGAAATTGAACTATTTAATAAATTAGGCTGAGTCAATGTATTTGACACACTAAAATAGGTTCCTGTATTAAATTGAGAAGAATTTTGAATGTTTGAAGAATCAATAACATTATATTGCGAATTGTTAGGTTTATTATTGGAAATAATAGAAGGTGAAGATTGTGTTTTTTCATACTTATAAACAATCGGTTCAATGGAAATTGTATTAGCATAACAATCAATTATTGGGGAAATCGTTGATTTGACGCGTGGCGGAAAAAATTGAGATTCAGGATTTTCTTGATTTTCTGATATTGGTTCTATTTCTTTCTGATTAGTATCGTCAGTATGATACGTTTTAATATCTTCAATATCATCATCAATAATACTATTATCTTCATTAAGACTTAAATCAGCAAATTGGCTAGGTACTGGGAACTCTTGGTTTGAAGCTGCAATTGTTTTTGATTCCTTAGTTACATGACACTCAGTATTTTTATTTGATGTATGTTTCGAAAATTGAACATTGCTTGGAATGCTTTCAGAATCCTGATCAGTGCTTTCCGAGTATAAAGAAGAAGTATGTTGTGGTGAACTCTCAGTAGATGTTTCTTCTATATCATATTCAATGATTTTAGGTTCAGGATAAGATTTATTTGAAGCAAAATAATCTGTATTCATATTTTCTGCTATAGATCCTTTACTAGTATTATATTTATCTACTGGATAAAGATCAGGAACGTTTTTAGATTGTTGTGGTAACAAACCAGTAAGATGGGGTTGTAGCTGAAAGTCTGGATTAATTGGATAATTTTCAGCGTTAGTTTGAGCAAGACTTATAGCATTCTGAAAGAGAAAAATATGTATATTTTACTAAATTATGAAATATAATTTTAAAAACCATATAAAAATTTTATATTTATAATTAAACGTTTAATCAGTAGTAACTAATAAAATATTTTAACAACTGTAGCTTATTATACATAAACTTGATTTTAAAAAATATAATTGATAATTATATAAGAAAATTATAAGGACATGTATTTAAACATATAAAGTATTTGTTTAAAACATTTGTTACATTTTAGGTTTAAAAGCGGTAGATATAATCATGTGTCTGTAACTAACATATTTATGTAATAACTTATAATTATATATATTTGATTTTTTAATTTTATAGATGGTAATGTTATAATCAAACTTTATAAAACATCGAAATTTTCACTTTAGTTATAATTTAGAATATAAACGTATAAATATAGAACTGTTCAGAAATAAAAATTCGGATCTTTCTTTAATCTAATGGCAATTTAAATTAAATAAAAATATTCTACTATTCATGAAAAAGAATATAAAACAAATGTATATTATACCTAAGGCAATAGTAAATATATTTATAGGTTGCTATGCATGCCCACTGTAACTACAATCATTAGATCCAACTCAGTAGTGTTTAATTGTAGTCAGTGACATATAAAAAAGAAAACAAAAGTTTTGTATTATACTGGGATAGGTTTTTTTAATGTTGCTAATTGTATAATAAATAAGACCCAAAACTAAAATTATAAAAAAGCTCCAAGTTAAACAGCTGATAATTAAATAATTTTACTTACTGGAATTGAAGATTGGGAGTTTTCATAAATCCCTTTAGCATTAGTCCTAGGTGGCCCAGATGAACGAGGTGGTTGATTAGAAGCATCAATTTGGTGTAAATGATTATTCATTAATGGAACTGCATTAGGATTTGTATATTTTTTCTCGTGAAATGGTGATTGATCTTGAGAAAATGTAGATGATATACTTCCTGAAATAATAACAAGAAAATTACAAAACATATCAAATGTTTCACAAAATAAATTTAAAGCAACAACTTACTAAATACTCATATATTTAAATAAAGTACAAGTCAAACATACAATACAAATAAAAGTGAAAATTATAAACATATTCATATTATTTACACCTATTCTTAATATTATTAAATAAAGGTTTTATAATTAATAACTACTAATTACCTATATTATTATCTCAACAAATACTTATTTATAAATTTAAATCTACATAATTATAATTACGAATGAAAGTACGTAAATAAACGAAAAGAATTGTCGCTATATTCAACTATTGAAATACTTCATAATTTGACTTATTTAAGATATATTTATCCTAATGAAAAATTTCAAATAAATATCAAGTCATGCTTGAAGTAATTAAAAAATGTCCCATCGATATGAAATTGTAATTTATTTTCAATTAATAAAAATACATAAAATATTCTTATTCAGTTTTTTAGCATACATTACAAACATAATATATAGCGAGAAATTACCAGAATAATTATTTGTCAACTGGGTGCCATCATTAGACGATCGATTGAATGTTGACTGTCCATTTACGAGGGCATTAGCTGTAAGTAAAAAATGAGAAACCGAACGTCAAGATAATAAGTATTTAGGTATCGAGAGAAAAAAATTAATCTGGATACTCACGGTGTTGATCAAAATAGTTGTATCTATGTTCCATGATGTCGACAAATCGCGAAATACGTGGAAACCTGAAAAACGTTCGAACTTGACACGATTCGATGACAATGTGGCTCAAGGTTTCCGGATTGATAAAAAGAAGAAAAAAATTCAATTAAGTACGTAAGCAAAATCTCCACTGACCTGTCAAAATCCCTCCACTCATACGCAATACGGAGCAACACGTCCGCAACGATTACTATTTCTAATCATCGACGTTATGGTGTTTTGATAAAACTGAAAACCAAATAGAAAATTTTCGAAAATAGCGAACGCGATTGGCCCCCCGACTACGGTGTGTATAACGCGAACAGAAAAAACAGTACACACACACACTCACGTACACACGCAGACACAAATTCTCGGTAGTTAGGAGGGGGTGGTGTACTTTGGTGGAGGTGAACCAGTGGGGATAACGTACGAATCAAAAAACTCCCGAAAACTACGACGATGACAATGATTTGCGACGAATGTGAAATTACAACAATAAAAAGTAAGACGATCGACGGACAAAAAGTAATACGGTCATTTTCGTTGGCCACTATCAAATACTTATCGTGTGCTAGTGTGTCAGTGCTCGCGCTTGTCAATGTGTGTGTGTGTGTGTGTGTGTAGACACGTCACGTTCACACATGCACAAGAGCCCGTTCGTAACGTTGTGATTACCGTTTGGTTGCGCGGCGGCGCGGTGGATTCCTGAACGCGCCCACAAACGGTTACGTGGAACATATAATAATATATGTTTAATTCTGTATTAAATAAACGTAACATACACGGCCAAGAAAAGAGAAAAATTTTCGAAAATTAATCGGCTTACACCAAAATGCACGCCATGGGGGGAGGATTTGTTTTTAAAATCGTAAACCTGGGTACGGTACTGATGATTTCGCGCGCTTACATGAAGGCCGTGTTCAGACGTCGTGGCGGCTGACTGACGACCGGTCGTTGGCGCCAAACGCGACCATGGCCGCCGCCCGACGAATGCGACTGGTTAAATTCGTAGTAAAACAACGTCAGTATGAAAGAAGTGCGCTCGTAATTCTTAGTTAATTTACAATTCTGACGGTTTTCCCGTATATTTTCCTATCGATTATTTGAAAAAATACGCGTCTTGAATAATTCCCAATTAAATTTATAATACAACATTCACTCCCATTAGCTGCGCTTATAAAGTAAAAGGGTGGAAGAATAACGTTTTTGTTCTATATAAGTACCTACTGTCTACGTATATTTTAATCGGCAATATTTTATTAAGTTTCGCGTGTTCGTGTTTTCGCATTTCTATTATAACCCGCCTCACGCGTATTTTCTTTAAACAATGTAAGTCCGACGATAGAAGCTGATTAGAGAGTAGATTGATACTTTGGAGGGTCCTTACGAGTATCGATAATTCAATTACAAAGGGCTGACATTTGATGTCCTTAGATTAGGTCCGCTTGTATTTGATCACTAAATGATTCGTTTACAATGTCATTTTGCTAAAAGTGTATCGTGTAAGAGCTTTTGTGGGTATGCGTGTGTTTAACTATACGAAGTATATGGCAGTTCGTTTACAAATTAATTTGTCAAGTTTTTGAACAAATTTGGTTTTTTTTTCAAAAATGGCAACGATTGACTATATACATACATACATACATACATACACACACACACACACACACACACACACACACACACACACACATATATATATATATCAATACTTGACTGTAACAGTAATTTATTACACGTTTTTACTTTTTAAAATTTTCCCAGAAGTGTAGTCATATATATTATTTAATCGTTTAACTCTGAAGTATACTTACACTAGTCTAAAAATAATTGATGTGAATGCGTAGGTAAACATTGAACATACACATATGTTGTACCTACTATAAATGTACCCGATGTTTACACGACATTATACTCGCGTAATAAATTATGGTTTGTGCGCCCATTAACGAAGATGGTCTAAAATATTAAAACCTATTTTCAAAATTCAAGGGAAATATCGGTTTTTTTTACGCGATTTTCTCTTTCGAATTTTCGCACGATAAATGTTATTATTGCAATGAAATTGACATAACTTGACTCATTCGCCACTCATATTATACTTCTGTAGACACAGGACCATTTTACAAATGTATAATTTGAACATTTTATGTACAAATATATTGAAATATCTTGATTCAACGATTTAGAATAGTCTAAAAACGTAAGTGTTGGTACTTAACGCAGAGACACAACTTATATTTATTAAATACCTAAACGATAAACGTAATATTTATATATACTTATGGACGTAATTTTTGTTTTTGGAAACAACAAATTTCTCTGGTTATTATGCGCAAGTCCTTGTAATAACATTTATTCACACAAGGACCGGATCTATTTTTTAATCAATTAAAACTAATCGTTCAACGCGTTTAGTTGTGACTATTCGACCAAATTTAAGTTTAAGTTAACCGATAACAGTTACAATGAGTACGCACGTCCATAGTAATTATTATCTAAACTATTCTATATTATCTATACTCGACATCATTAAATATTGAATATCGTTTGCGTGAAAATAATACCATGTTTGTGGTTTGTAATATAAATGTATGTCGTACTCACTATTAAAATCTCTAGATAAAAAGATATATGCAACAATATAACAGTCACACACGTTGAAAATTTGCCTGAACATCAGCGCCTTGTAAAATATTGGGAAAAATGTATTTTGTAAAATTCCATTCGTAAAATGAACCATCATGAAAAATAATTTCGAAAGTCAAATTTAGTCGCAAATTTTAGTCAAATTTTATCGCAAAATGAATTTTCATAATTATAAATTGGTTATTAAATTAAAAAACAATGATTTTTTTTTTTATGGAAAACTTAAATTTTTTATAAATATACTATAGTTTTTTTGACTCGCTTTAAGTAAATAAATAAATAAATAAATAAATAAATATATATATATATATATACAGATAATGAATATATCGACAGGTCAAACCTACACCTCTGTTTCCCCTTATATTCAGTTAGCGAAAATATATTCGACACACACTCTATATAATTCCGCAGTACAAAATTATTGTTTTTGCAAAACAGCGTGACGAGGAAACCAAATTCGAAATATTCGACGACAGACTGCAATGAATAGACGAGTACAGGTATTTCGAAATATGGTCAAACTGCGGCCACAGTGGTGGCTGTCGGATACGACAATCGATCCGCGCACGCTCCCTATAGTCCCTTCGATCGTAGTCGCGTAATGGTAAGGCACGGGTCGCGATAAATCGTGTTTATTGTTTACGCTAGAGTGATCGCGAATAATCTCATTCCTTCTAAAAACAATCCATTTGAGCAAGTATATTTCACACCATATATATATATATATATATTGCAGTCGTTGCGACAAAATAAATCCAATCGATAAACTTGAAAAGAAAAAGGAAACTTCCTCGGTATGGTACAATGATGGGCGGCGGCGGAAGCGAAAACGGCGGTAACAACAACGGCCACAACGAAAACAACAACATGTACGACGGGTGTTCGGCCGACTCCCTAGATGTGCACAGCACCGAGGACCAACAATATAAGCCCCTGCTGGAGGCCATCAAGAGCGGCGATTACGACGCGTTCGAATGCGCGGTGGACAAGTGCGATAGCGAGGCCCTGAGCTTCCGGGACGAATGGGGCTACACTCCGGCTCACTGGGCCGCTCTGTACGGCAACGCCGAAGTGCTCAGGTATCTGGTGGCCAGAGGCGTGACCATGGACATGTCGTGCTACGGTATCCAAGGATCCAAGCCGGTGCATTGGGCGTGTAGGAAGGGTCACACGGCCGCCGTGCAAGTGCTGTTGCAAGTACGTGTAACGACCCGTTTCGAAATATATAACGTACGCAGGCTTATATGGGTTTATCCATTGTTAGTGGGTAAGTTTCGCGAAAGTTTTTCACATTTCTATCGTACTTAGTAGTTATTAACTGTGAAAGTTTGATTCGTACGCGAACATTTGGAAACTGCATGTATTTTCGCAAAATCTACGGGCGAATTTCTGCATACAATGGCGGCGCAAATCAGTATGCCATGATTGGCCGCCATTCCGATGGTGAAATCAATCGAAATAAAATTGTGTTCCACATATAAATAGCGCACGTTAGAAAATTCGATGGCACTATAAGTTACGAAAGAGGCATAAATATTGATTAAAATGTATTACAAATAAAGTGTGTGCTTTGATTTGTCTAAAGACGATTTAATTTTCTAAAGAATAAAAGTTTTACAATTAAGTCGTTTACGCGTAATAAAAATATTGTAAATTATAATATAGACGATATCATCTCAATAACAAAAACGAATAATACCTAAAATGATCCTAAACAAATTACACTCGGTTTTATTTATCAACATTTTCAAAATATAAATGTATGTTTAACGATTAAACAAACGTATGTACATATAGTTTAAGATACCGATTCATTCAAGTTACCTACGTTCAAAAAATTATTATTACTGCTTAGTAAAAATGAGTTCAATCCGTCACTGACTATATATATACTTAATAAATATAGTTAAAAATAATACTTCCGAAATTTAAAATTATGCGTAAATAACAGAATTTTAGTTTTTGTTCTTTTGTTTTAAGTTAATACAGTTAATTAATACTAAGATTTTCAAATATTTTAAATAGTTTTTAACGTGTTTTATACTACTTCTGAATACATTTTGGTCCACATATGTGTTTTACAAAAAGATAATAATAAAAATTATAAGTATATAGCTATCACGTTTATATATAATATTTAACATAAAATAACCCGCAGATTTTAAAAATATTTATAATCGCATGATTATTAAAATATTACGCTTACTTCGATTTATTTATTATACAGTGAACATTACTGCGATATGTATATACGTTGAATTTTAATGGAAGAAAATTTAAAAAAATATTGTATTCATAATAATATTATTGCAGTAACAGAACGAAATTGAACACGAAGATATTTGCACATCGGTATTTGCCGACTAAATAGCGATTAAGTCTGTCACTAAAGACGATCGATATTTTATAAAACATATCGTAATATTTGAATATGGCGAGTGCCGGGTAATTAATTTGCTAACGAAATAATTTTCATTTCTTATCTACACATCAAATATACGCGTATATACAGTGATGTAGAAATGTGAATACAGTGTCACATATTTTACAGTATTATGTAACTTGCGTATAATTTTTCGACTAATTTCGTATTTTTATAATGTTCTGTGATATATATATATATATATATATATATGTGTGTGTGTGTGTGTGTGTGTGTGTGTGTGTGTGTGTGTGTGTGTGTGTGTGTGTGTGTGTGTGTGTGTGTGTATGTGTGTGTGTTACATATATTGTATTATGTCAGTAATTCGTGAAATATACACTTTAATGTTAGTAAAAAACCATGACCCAAAAAACCAAATTACATATTATACAAAAATGAAATATTTTCTAATATAGTTATAAAATTACCTCGGATATAAGTCATTAATTTTTTGCTGACCTTGAAAAGCTACGTGCATACCAAGATGACAGATTACAATTCAGACCAAGCCCATTTAAACACATAATTATTATTATATTTAAACCGAGCATATATATGACTTTGTTATAGAATACTAATTGTTTAAAATGAATCACGATTCAATTATTTAAAATTATATATAGATATGTTCGTATGTATGTATGTATGTATATTTTATGGAAATTTATAAGATTGTAGTGTCAATAAAAATCGAATAATATTCAAACGAATTAATTTAATTAACACGCGATAAAAAGCTTTTTATGTCCGTCCAAAATAATTAAATAATTCATTTATGTACATATAAACATTTATGTTATTTAAAATTTCATACATAATTATATAAACGTGCTTATTAAAAGAGATCTTATTTTTTCCCACAATAATACGATTAAATAATATAATTGAACGTAAATGAAAATTAATAACATCAGTAAAAGACGTTTTTTCAGAAAAACTTTCTAAATTATTCCATAAAAAATAAAAACAAATACGCGCAATCACGTACTCGCTGTAATTATTAGTACACGTTGTAAATATTTTTATTTATACGAAATTATGGGAATACAAAATCTTTACGTTTAACGCATTTAGTTGAATATTAATAATGTTTGTGTAATCAATCGAATTAAATTAATTAGAAAATATTACCAATTTTTAAAACAAACATAATATATATTGTCCTGCGGGAAAACTGTCTAATTCATTAACTTCCATTCAGTATTTTAAAGTTTTTATAATAATTTTTATACTTTTACAATTTAAAACACGTATATTTATAAGCTTATTTAAATTATGAGAAAATGGAAATAACACACGATAAATTGTATTTCATTTTTTGTTTTAAACAAGCGATTTTGTTAATAAAAATTGTAGAAAAATATATTAACATCTATAAGGTTACGTCGTAAATTTTTAAAATTTTATTAAAATAAAGAATTTTTCAAATAAATTTATGTCATTCAGTAATGACCATGAGGGCAATTAGTTTACTGGAATTCTACAATATAAAGAAAATTGTAAAAAATTAACCATTTACCTTTAACCGGAATTTCTAACACCAAAATAGGTTCCTAAAATAATTATTTTAAATTTTGCAGAAAAAACTTAATTTACTTATTTTTGTGGTAAAAAAACTAAAAAAAAAGTTAGTAGGACAAATTATTATATTTGCGATATCCCGGACACTATATACGCGTGTTACAATTTTTATTTAATTTCAAAATTATTGCCTATACATAGTTTTATCTAATCAATACAAATATATATGCATGTGTATTCATTTATCGTATTTTTAAAACAAAATAAATCGAACGTCTGATAGCCATGTTTGTCAATAATAAGGTTAAAACTTCACATAAAAAGCCGATTTCGCGTATTAATATGTATGATCACTATCCGCACACTAATATTACTATTGTTTTGTTTGGTCGCCATATTTTCGGGGGACGTAGGCTGGAGTGAATCCAAACGTATCGGACTTCAAAGGACTTACGCCCCTGATGACGGCCAGCATGTTCGGCAAAACGTCCACTGCGAGTTTCCTGCTGGGGATGGGCGCGTCGCACCATTTAACCGACATCAACGGAGACACCGCGTTACACTGGGCCTCATACAAGGGACATCCCGAGCTGATCCGGTTGCTCTTGTATTCCGGAGCCGACCTAACGAAAGCAGACAATTTCGGGTCCACGCCGTTACACTTGGCCGTGCTGTCCGGGAACTCGAAATGCGTGACGACTCTTTGTCAGAACGTACGTGAAACTCGCGTATATCATTGTAATATTATAATTTGGACGTTGACGTCCAT
The DNA here is from genome assembly GCA_025469175.1 of Geopemphigus sp. TES_GeoC_2020. Classification (NCBI taxonomy): domain Eukaryota; kingdom Metazoa; phylum Arthropoda; class Insecta; order Hemiptera; family Aphididae; genus Geopemphigus; species Geopemphigus sp. TES_GeoC_2020. The sequence continues at coordinate 3,704 of JAIPRN010003165.1, read as the reverse complement.
TTTGTCGTTATTTTTCAACGTTGTATAGCCGATGTTTCCTAAGTTAAACATTTATTACTGTGAAAAATACGAATCGAAAAAAATAATTTTTGTTTTTAAGACTTTTTTTCGACATCGTATAGAGAACGAAAGAAAAATCGCGAGTTCGTTTTTTATTTTCCTTACCGCGTACAATAACATTCTACGATACGGAAACAAATTTCACAAAATTTTCAGCGACATCGCGAATGAAACGAATAATCGTTCGGGAATATTTAGGATTTTTTGAAACGTAGGCGTGTATTACATGTATTATATGTAGGTATATGTAAAGTATCCCGCTGAATAGTCTTTAGGAAGTGGCCTATTAAAGAATATAATAGGAAGTATCCTATTATTATTAAAAATATTGTTTTAAAAGAACCTATATTAATAATATTAAAATGTTTTTTTATAGTTTTATAATTAAACATTTTCAAAAATATCAGTTAGAACTTAAATTTATCTCATTAGAGCTACGTAACCGTATCGTCTATAGCCATTATATTATATTCGTATTATTTTTGGTTTAACAAACAAAAAAAACAACAGACTAATATTTTCGAACTTTCTTCAAAGCATTATTAAAATGTGTAACGATTCTCTTGAAAAATTTATTCGTGCGAACGGACTTTTTCTAAATTATTAGTTGTTAAAATTCAACTTAAGACCACGACGACGCAAAATACTCCATATGTTAATTTTTGTCGAATAGAAATTAACCTCGGAAATTGACGTCGATGGAATTATAAAATAACTCGAAACCTTCGTACGTAACTCTTACTTGAATTTTTATTAAAAGTGTTATAATTAAGTGATTTAATTTTATAAAAATAAAAAATTTTCTTTGTGACAACTGGACCTAAAATTAGTACTGTTAACAAATGTGTATATATAATACACTAGAACGACACGATGCCCGGAGTGCATATATTAATAATCGTTTTTATACGCGTCGCAGAGTCAAATATCGTTACAACCCAGAGACAAAAACGGCAAAACCCCATTGGGATTGGCCGTGAACCACAGGTACGAGGACATCGCCCGACTGTTGAACAGCGAGATCAAAAAGCGAAAGAAATGGATGATACCGCTGCACAAAGCATTGTGAGGATATAAAAAATGAGGTGACTTTTTGTGAAATCAATCAGCGTTTGTTTTTGCATTTTGTTAGCAATGCGATATTCGGAAGTTCGGCGTATTCGAAAGGACCGCTGTTGCTGTTCCTGTGCTCGTTCTTGATATGGTGGTATCCACTTTACATATATCGGGTGAGTAGACGTAATACGTTAGGCATGCAAATATTATTAGGCGTCAGATAAATCGTCCCGATTTCAACCGTGATATTTTTAGGTAATTCCCGTTACGTGGAACTTGACGAGAAGTTGCCACTATATGTATCTGGCCTGGAACATTTTCATGTGGATGTGTTGGCTCACGACCAAGTATTGTGATCCCGGATATTTGCCGATAGATTCCGGGAGTTACATTCAAACCATCAGACAGGTAATCGTATGTTACAAATCGTTCGGAAATGTTAAGTCTGTATAAATCGATACTTCGAGATGTGTGAATTATGTGAATTTGGTGTAATAATATGACGCAACGAAATCGCAAACATTATATACATACATACATGTATATATATATATTATACCGCGATGAACATTGCGAGCATGATTAATTTCAGTGACGAGAAAAAAATGAATTAGTAAAATATGTATAATTAGTAGGTAAAATAATATCGGCGGAGTATTCGTTATACGAGAATTTTATAATTTTAGATATAGTTCGTCTTTGATGATAATTATTTAATATTTTCGAAGGGGAAAATATGTACCGTTCATGTCACCATTTATTATTTTGTAGTTGCCGTTTTATCCGTGCGACATGGGCACGAAACGAGACATATTATCTAGGCTTTGTCATACGTGCCGTTGCGTAAGACCCTTACGAGCCAAACACTGCAGACTATGCAATAGGTGCGTCCAACATTTCGACCATCACTGTCAATTTGTTACCAATTGCGTCGGTCTTGGCAACAGGTAGGTCGCGTGCTAATTTCGTACGTGTTACTTTACGCCGAATCGTATAACTAATACGCGTTTTAAAAAAAAAACCTTCTTCCAGGTCGTGGTTCTTTTGGTTCGTCATCAGTCTGGCTATGAACTGTTCGTACGTCATTTACTTGGTGTGCTGCACAATAAATGTGGACGGGTTCAACGTTCTATACATCTTGGCGCTCTTGCAAGCAACCGCGTTCGGTCTCCTGAGCTGGGCCTTGACCGCGACCATGGTACGTATTATATCTGCTATATTATTAATTATAGCGATATGGTATTTGTCACGCAGCATGCTACTTACATTCGATAATAGGCACGCTTTGTGCGGCGTGAGATGTGTTTAGGCATTTCATTTTGAAGGCTGAGTTACACTGAACTTTTGCCTCCCTATTTTCTTATATTATGTACGATGATCAATGCGGCATAATAATTGTGCCGACAATTTTGATTTTGAGCGAAACGAAACGTGTATTGGTTTTACAACGATGTATTTTTGATATTATCCGAAAACACTTTTCCGTACAAAAGGAGTGTTCCAATTTTTACGTGGAACTAGATATACTAGCATATCTAGTTGGTACTTTATTTGACATGGTTTTCGATTTTCTCTATATAGGTTTAATAAGCGTATTGAATCGTTAAGAAACCGGTAACATTGTCGACGCATAAGTTTTTCACCAAACCAAATTCATTTTTTTTTTGTAATGATTCCAAAAATAATATTTCCGAATACTCGAAATTTTGTTATTAATTATAATAACATACAAAAACGACATTTTTATTGAATACTTTCGATCAATTTTGAAATATTTAGAAAATGTCAAAACATTTTACTCTATAATTTCTAAGTGTCGCGCTCGAATCGACATTCACATCGTCTACGGTTCGTTACCGTTTCAAATTTGATTTAAATTTAAAGAAACCTTGACGATTTTTCCCATATTATGTGTGGGAATATATAAATAACCAAGGTATCGAGGTTGATCCTCCAGATAAACACGAAATATAGTATGTCGAAATTTACTTTTACAATTCTCGAACGTAATATTAGCCGGCCTGTGTTAAATATTCGCCTATTTCCTAACGAACCACTGAAATGACGCCGCTGCAATTAAGTCGATCGTATGTTTAATACCGCAGTGTGTGAACGCGTTGATGAACTTAACCAGAAACGAGATGATCAATTATAAAAAGTACGCGTACCTGAAGAACAGCAGGGGCAAGTACTACAACCCGTTCTCCAGAGGGATCGCAATCAACGTTCTGGAATTCTTGGGGTGCACACAAAACAGAACCGATTATAAAGACGATCGATATTGTTACGATTAAGCGAACATAAACCGAAAAGTCCAAATGAAAATGTTGTATATTATATAAACTGCCGTTTAACGTGTTTAAGAAACGACGAGTACGTCGTAAATTATATATAAAAAAAAATGCGTACATTTTTTTCTTTTATAATATCTTGCCTCTTATATATTACTAATTTTCTGCACGTTTATCGTTCGTTAAAGATTTATATTTTTTTATTATTGTTATCAAATACGGTAGACGTTTTACAACGGTACATTTGAAAACGAAAACAATATTATATTTATATAATAAACTAATAATTACGTTTAT
>JAIPRN010003164.1:0-23445 GCA_025469175.1 Geopemphigus sp. TES_GeoC_2020 | reverse complement strand
TTAAAAAAAAAAAAAAAAAAAGCGAATTACGAAATCCGTTGGTCGGTTTTTGTTCAAGTGTAGCTAGAAACTGAAGCGATAAATGGACGAATGAACAATTACGCGATACGAAATTCCGTACACGCGCTTAAGCTCGACGTCTCGAGCAAATAGATTTCGACGTAACCCGACCGTCCCGTAATAGTAAATAACAATAATAACGAGACGGACTCGTTATTTAAACGGAAATCAGCACTAGTCGCTAGGTAAATCGTAATTACGTACGTCGTGGGTATACGTTTTCGAAACGTATGTTCGACGTTTCATACGGTACCATCTACGTACGCAACGATCGTTCGTGAACAATTTCATTGGTGATCGAGGAAATCATTTGTGATGCGGTCGGCTAAAGCCGGTTCATCGTTCACGACAATCGTGGATCGCGTTACGGACGACGTTCGTGTTCTGTATTTTATTGATCGTCCTTGTCGTGAAACCCAAAACACGAAACGGCTATTTCGTAAATGAAAACTAATAAAAATCGCGCTCGGGCCACAAAAGACTTCGTAGCACGGTGAGCACTACGGGGACAGGACCGCGTCGTGTTTTTACGCACAAAGGAGACGATAGCGTCCTTTAATTTAATTTATGTCGACGGGTTTTTTTTTTTTTTGGTCGTTTCTTTTTTTTTTTGAGGAAACGTCCGAACGAAAAGGAATGCGATAAATTACCACGCCGGTCGCATTTTTCCCACACCCAAACGACGTAAAGCGACACATAAACGTGGTACGATTATACGTGTCGCTTATTCGCGGGCGTACGTCCGTGTGTACGGTCGCGCGACGTAAACGGTGTCGTAAACCGTCGGCCGTGTCTAATGGACGTCCTTTAGGACACCGTCGCACCGTCGCCTGGGTTTTCGTGTAGCGAATCGAAAAGTTTTTTTCGTTTTGTTTTTTCTCCGTCCTCTCATTCCGTCGGGTCCTTGGCGCGCCATACTCGGCGCGGACGAATCCACCCAACCCGTACGAAACCCATAAGAACAATTGTACTCGCGCGCGCGCGCGTACCGCACACACGTCGATAGTTTTGACAACTTTACGAGATCGTAAATCGTTCCGGACTCGTCCGCATTGTGGTATACACACCACCACCACTCACCCGGCACGACGGAATACGTGGCGTACATGTAACGTGTATGTGTGAGAAGGTACCGTTGTTGGCCGGCCGATTTTTGGCTCCCGGTGTTTGGTGTGAAGGGGTTAGAACCGTCGAAAAACGACGGACGCGACGAAAAAAAGTAAAAATACCGTGGACCGACGGGGGGACCTTTTGTGCGCGTCGGGTCCGCGTTTTTTTTCGTAAATCAAACCGCCGCTCTGTCGACGCGTATATTGCCCATTGTGTGTGTGTATGTGTATACCCGGTCGCACGGAATAATCGATTAGTGCGAGGTTCAAGAAAACCCACAACGACGTGTACATACACACACACACATCGGACGCACGACTTTTTGCCCCGTTCGGACCGATCGCTTATAAAAACCGCCGTCGTGTTATTTACGCGGCGACCGACCTCGACGTCGTTTTTGTCCCGAAACGTCGCGTACACGTTGCGCGTTTTTTCCGACGCCGACCGTCCACCTGCCCCCTTGTGCCACGTACGCGAGCCGGGACGACGTACTGAGATGACCGTGACTGGAGGACGACGACAACGGCCAGAGAGCGAAAACGACGCGACGTTCCGAAATGATCGTAGCCGTCGGAGTTTCCGGGGCGTCGTCCCGAAACGGATACCGACGTACTCGACGACGCTTTTCTAGTACGTCGGATTCCGTCATTCACCTCGCCAATGAACGACGTTAATTGAACAAAAACAATCGTCCCGGATACGCGAACGATTCGCTATTATTTTATTCGTTACGCTGACCCGTCCCGGACTGTATACATTCCGAGATACATTGAACAGTATTTATTGAGCCCTGCCCCCCTACCACATACACACACACGTATTACGTAATCGACGCGATCGCCGTATTCGAATTCGACGTTGAATCGTTCGACTCGTAATTCACCGTATAAAACTTATTTTACATTTTTGAAAATTTCGCCGGCGTACCGAATGTCGTAATTCCAAACGAATTACGCGCGTACTAGAAAGCGACGGCAATGTCAACAACGAACAAATATCGTTTTCGATATATTCGTGGAACGTAATTTGCGGACGTTCGCGGACCGATTCTCGACGTAAACGTCAATTCTCGATATTAAAAACAAACAAACCAATTACGATCGATCGATCAATACGCGAAATAGTAGAAAAATAGAAGAAAATCGGGGACACGTTTGAAAAAAACCATCCCGCTCGTTTAGGCGAACGAAAAACCGTTTGTGGGCGTCGAACGACGCATAAACGTACACATAGACAGATTCTCGAGTAATCAACAAGTATAAACGGATTCGGGCGTTCGAAGGGACGGACGGATTGCGAAAAAGCGTATTTCTACGCCGCTGTCGGGTCCGCAGAACGAAATCGACCGTTGAATCCGGCCGCCGTGAGGTTCCTACAGCGGGCGCGATAATATTGTGGACGGTCTCCGTCGGGCGACGACGATCGGGAAACGGTACGATTTACGACGGACGGCGAGCGTACGTAATAGCGTAAGGACAACGACGTAATATAGATGCCACCTAGTCAGGTAGACCGGCAAAGGTACGCGTCGTAATAATTTCTACTTACGTGGCCGTCTTATTATTCGGATTCGTGGGCACCGCCGCCGCATGATATACGGACGCGCGCGCACGAGTAAACATATCGCGCGCGTACATGTACACGCGTGCGTGCCCGTGTCGTGGTGTAAAAATAAAGGAGTGAAAATAACGACGCGACGGCGATAACTCGTCCGCGTTAAATAATAAGCGACACACACACACACTAACAAATCACGGGGCGGACGGCATTATTAAACCGGATTTCTCGGGGTGGGGTGGGGGCTTCCCCTCGTTATTAATATCGAGACGTCGACCGCGCGCCGGCCCGTCCGGCGTAATTTTACAATACGGTGTATGGATACTCGCGAGCGACGCCACACGGTGATACTGTCGTCGCGTACGTGTGGCACGCCGGAAAACCGTACACAACGGGATTCGGTTTGGCCGACATAAAAACAAACCGTGTCGGATAATTCGTTCGCGGGTCCGGACGAAATTGCCCGTGGCCGTCGGATATTGTCGCCGCCGCCGCGTCCGAATTCGTCTCTTATATCGTCCCCCTACACTCCCCGTCGTCGAATCGAACGTTAACGATCAACGGGTTATAGATCACCCCGCGTAAATCGTTCGGTAATTATACTCGAAATAGATATTCGTACGATATCTGGCGGCCGGTCGGAATATAAAACGTCGAAAATCGCCCTACAAACGCGACGGTACTAATTTAAATATATCTAATTTTTTTTTTACGACAATTATCGTTCGCGATAACAAAAAAAGGATATGAAATCGAAGAAAAACCGAATAATCGGTAATATTTATTATTTTATCTGATCTAAATATAAAACAAGCAACCCCTTTCGAACGACTCCCCGGACACGTGCCGGATCGTATTGTTCAAATCCGATGGACGAAAATCGAACGGCACCCGAGGTGTGTGTATTCCGAAGAACATTAACCGAAATTATGATTTGATATTGGACAAAATGGAAAGACTATTCTGCGCGCGCGTGTATGCCACGGAAAAACGTAGAAAAACGTAGTTTACAATTTCGCTCGATTATACCTAAACCCGACGGTTTATATGTGCGGATCGACGAACGTACGGAGATACAGAGGGCGCGTTCGGTTTTTTCTCGAGAACGTCGCGGAAAGGCGGAAAACGCTAGGTTAGGTACGCTTAAACGCCGGTACGAAATTCGAATTACCGCGCACGCTGTACCGCTTCGAACGAACGTCTCCATCAATCCGACGGCGCGATAATTGTTCGAACGTTCGGGACGATATTTATTGCGATAAAAGCGGCGAATTTAACATTTTGTCGGCCGAATACTCGCCGATTGGCGGCCGTAATCGATACAACGATAAAACGTAAACTTCGATTAAACGAGACGCCAACATTTCGGGCACGCGAAACGACTCCTTCCCGTAACTGCCCAACTTCCCGGGCGTGTTTCGGTTACACTTCGGCCTAAAAAAGCCGAAAATGCCCGAGAACGCCGGCGGTGAAAACGCAATCGTCACCCCCGCCAAACGGTTACGTCGCCGCGCGAGTGACCAATTCGTCGGTGCCAGAGCGTGGTAACCTAACCGTTACGCGTACGATCCACCGGCGCGGATACCGTGGTATACACGGTACACGAAGTGCCGGCGACGCGATAGTCAGTAAACGAAACTGGAGAAAAACCGTCGCCGTGCCGGTGGAGAATTTATCGTTTCCGGTCGAAAAAAAAAATTGTCGGTCGGTCGCTCGACGCAATTACGGGCGTAACACACGAAAATACGAAACACGACTTGACGCCACGTATCTCCCGTACGCGTATAATACACACACACAGATATAAAAACGTGTACGTGTGAGCGCCCGCGTAAATGACAGGTACACCTGTAGTACGGTCGTCTTACAACTGTTCGATTCGAAACTAATTGCCCGGCGTGTACGCGTATATTAGTACGTATAATACGGGTAGACGGATTGGCAGGTAAGCACCACCTACCACCGTGTTTATAATAGTGTTGTCGTGTTTATACGATCTTATCGGCGGCCTATACACGATTCGTTTTGAATTCATTATTTAATAAACGCGGCGTACGCGCGCCCGCGTGTGTGCGTATATATATTAAACGAGAAAATCTCGCGGCCGTCGTAATTCCCGCGTTCCCGCCGGCTGCGCGTTCCAAATATCCTACACGTGCCGCCCCGCTACTAATCGGTATCGAAATACGACGTACACGCAGGCCCGATCGCGCGCCCCCCCCCTCAATCCCCGTTACGTATTTTACCGTTTCGGAACAACGGACCGTTTCCTTCGGCGTTCCGTGAAAGACGAGCAAACGCGCGAAACGGTTCGATTAACGGTCCTCAACTTGTACCTAACGACGCGTCTTCGGTAAATGGCCTGGTGCCTGGGCCCGTTTAAACGGCCGCCACATAAGGACCGTCAACCGGTATTTTGACGATGGACGCCCGAAAATACGGCCGTCCCACGAACGTTTTTTAGTATAAAATCGTCGTTGCGGTCGTATTACGCGCCGCAGCGGCGGCCCTGAGGGCGTCGTACGAATACGACAACGATCGCGAACATTTATCGCGTAAAATAAAAAAAAAAACGTTTCGAATTAAATCGTTCCCTCACGGATCGCCCTGTATAACGCGTATGAGCGCGTTGGCAAATAAAACGTGTTAAAAAAACATCGTAACGCGTTAGCCGACCACGTACACACACACACACACACACACACACGTGTATACATGGCGGCACAAAATCGTTTCGAAGATAGACTTTAACAATAACAAACGCGTTTCTCGGCGGACCGGTAAAACACAAAATACGGTTTCGATTATGACGAAGCGTAACTATACCGCCGGCGTGGTGGCGGCCGTATCGATTAAAAAACGATATAACCGGCGCTTGTGTTACGGAATGTCGCCGGTCTCGTATATATATATATATACGTATTTCGCGTGTCGACCATTTTCGCTATTACGCGCCGTTACCTCCGTTCGGCGAACATTGGCGACCGGCGCATACCGGTCGTGCGACGCCAAATACGTACGGGTAATAAACTCCGGAGGTACATCGCGCGCGCGTGATTCTTTTAACCGGCCATTTTTTCCGGCACGTTTACCGCGAACGATACGTTTCGTCGGCCAATAAAAAAAACAAAAACCGTTCGCGGACACAACTGCCGCGAAAAAAAAACAATACTTTCGTTCGCGTGGAATCGGACGGGAGCGCGCGGACACTGTCGTTGTACCGACGGCGTTTGATCGAATCCCGATCGGTATCCGTAAAACGGTAACGCCAAACAGAGAAGCTTTTTGGTACGCGACGCGTTTGTTGTCGAACGGTCCGCGGCGGAAAAGGGCGTGTGAATAAACACGAAAAACGCATTTGTGTTATGCGCGCACCGTAACAAATAATGACATGCACGCGGTCCGTACACACACCATTATAATTCGGCGTCGGAACCGGCCGGGGCAAACGAAAAAAAATTAAATTAATTTTCGTGTTTTTTTCCCTTTTCGTCGTTCGCCTGCCCCACCACGGGGCCAGCGCCTCCCACTACGTTCGTCGTAACGTGAAGACGTCGTTAACGTTAAAGAGCCCCGTGTAGTAACGACGGAATTCAGTGACCAATTAAAATACGAACGATAATAACTGGACGCGAATCGCTTTACGCGTTCACGTAGTTACTCGGCAGATGTTTCACGTCAAGTCGCGGCAAACGCACATAACCTAACATCGTCTTCGGTAGCCAGTTCGACTGCGGGCCACGTCGCGTCGGAAGCCACGGGTGGGTGCGGGGTTTTTTTTTTTCTCTGGCTTCTCTCTCACTCGCTTACACTTTCTCTCTCTGTCGAAATTAAATACTACCGACGTACAACGACAATTACGTTGTTTACCATAATACCCGCGTGGGTACGTGCCCGACGCCGACATATACCTCTACCCGCGGTAACGGCCGCCGATCGTTTTTTATTATAATCGATAAACGTGAACGTCGCGCGTCACTTTCAACGCGTCCGAATCCGTGACTGGCCGGCGTAACGTTTGGTATGCACGCGGCGCAGTGGCCCGAATCCGAAATAACAACAATCGAACGGACCACGTGGCGACGATAATAGAAAGCGGGACGGGGCTACCGCGGGCGGTTCGCCGAGGCATCTGCTACTGCAGCAGCCGACGACGACGAAAACGACCGATCGTCGGTGAACAAATGGGGAAAAAACCGCGACCACCGGCCGCGGTTTCCGTCGTTCGTGCCAAACACCGTGTGCGGTGTTCGGCCGCGGTCGCTTGAACGGCGTTCGCTGTTTCCGTGATCCCGTCGCGCTATTTACTCGTTTCGACCGAGTGACGTTGGTTTATTTCTTTTTAAGGGATCGAAAAGGGCGTGTGCCAACTCGAACGACTATTATCGACGTGGTGGAAATCGGGCGAGACGACGGTAATCCGCTCTCAACCATCCCGTCGCCTATTTCGTTTAAAACGACGCGTCCCTTGTGGCGACGACGTTGTAATCCGACGGACGATCGATCGATTTTTCCATAATTACGCGGGAAAATATCGAACGAAATTACTTTTCACCGTCGGACATATTTGTATTTGATCGAAATGAACGTTTCCGATACTCGCTCGAAGGAACGAACGTATTTCGTAACAGCCGATAATTGGGTAACGTACGTGTAGATAAATTCCAATAAAATCGGCCCGAATAATATTAATAACGAAAACCCGTTAAATTGAACGCGATAATTCATTTCGGAGATGCGTCGATTTCCATCGAACTATCCAATATCGTAAAAACGTTTTTATTTGTGGTTACGCAAGTTGTAAACAAGTGGAACGAGCGTTCCGTAGGGAAGCGATTAAGTAAAACAGAAAAAAAAGGCCAACGTCGGTTCCCGGCCGACAATGTGTATTCGTACGGTACGTACGTCGGTGGTTATCGAGTTGGAAAACGGAAAAATTCGAGTAAATGGAAGATAGATCGATAGGACGAATTCCGGTCGACGGTTAAAAACGCCGAGGAACTGTTGTTACGATTTTCGATACGGGCGACCATCGCGGCGCGTCGTCACCGCGATCCCGGGCCCGTTACGGCTCGGGAATAAACGGCGAATCGGCGCGTCGCGCGGCACCGGTTCCCCCCGGTGGATTCAACAATCGCGTTACAAGTTTACGCGTCGCCCGTACCGTCCGGTCGTTTTCGCCGGACCCGTTGCGGCGGTCGAGTCTAAAAAGACGGTATTCGTGTTTTGTATTTATCGTTCTCGTTCGGCCGAACGAGCCGATCTCGTTATTTTTATTGGCCACCCGTCGTCGGATCGCCCTTGAAACGCGAAATAAAATTATATACACCCTGCCCGAAATAACGTTGCCGGGCCACAACGGGCGTCGCGCGCGTTATTGTGTCTCGGACAACGGCGATTATATACACGGACGCTTAAGAAGGTCAACAACAGGTTACGACGAGTCGGTTTGTGCGTTCGCGTGTTTTTATACGGTCACACATCCCTCCGCCGGACCTCGTCGCCATCTCGCGTAAATTACCAACGTAGTGTCGTTATTATCGTCCCGTAAAAGTCCACTAGCACGTTCCACGTTTCCAACGGCGTTTCGCCCGTCAAGTCGCTTTAACCATTCGGTTTCGTGCGCCCGGGCACGTTTAAATTAGACCACGGACGTTCCGGATTTACGAAAACGGATAAATAGGAAATATTTAAAACGTCAATCGGGTTTTCAAAAATAATAATCTCGTCGTAAACCCCATACGCGTTGTTCGTCCAGTCGCCGAAGTCAACCGGCGGCGTATATAGACGACCCGGGGACCATGTCGAAAACGACCGGTGTAATTTCGCGATTCGGACGCTTTTGTCCGAAAACATTCGAGACCCTGCCCACGTTTCCTCCTTACGGCGTGTGTAGCCAAAGGATTCCCGGAAACGGAGGCGGCTCGTGACCTGGCGTCCGGAAGAGAAACGTTTTTATCAAAACGCTACGCGAATATTGTAGTCGGTGAACGGCAACTGAGTAGATTACGTATCCCCCCCTCCGGTCGACGCGCAAAGTTTCTCGTCGTTCCGGGCGGCGGGGGGGGGACAAAAACGGTAGCCGTCATCCGGCAAGTAATAGTAGTCCGGAACCGGGACGACGAGCGTGTGTGTTATCTTCGTCGGCGATAAACTCGGACGATTTTGGCGGCGCTACAAGAGGATCGCACGCCGGGATTGGCGAGAGTAAACGAAATCCGCAGGAAATGTATACACTATGTTTCGTTTATTTTTACATAAAACGTTAAACTTACGCACGACGTATAATTTCGTTACACTCGAGTAAGACGGGTTAAAATACATATATATATATATAACGTACACAATCACGCGATACGATAAAAAGTCCAAACGATTATTATTATTATTGTTCCGTTAAAAATGTCGATAATTTATAATATAATAGAGATAATGTTTAATAGAAAACGTCTAATTATTAATATAAATATATATATATATAATCGTATTATAGAGATATCGTAAATGGCGAACAATTTGGAAAACCGATTTCTAACGGTATTTACATATTAAAAAAATAATTTACGCGTATAATATATACCCGCGACGTGTCGTACGAGTATAATATACATCGCGGCGACTATATACACGCGTATATTTAAATGGAAAGAAAGAGAAAAACGCGTAATAGTGATAATAATAAGAAGAAACATCTTTGGTACCTAGTTTTTGTCATCTATTCGTCTCTATCTAACTGTACAAATGAATTTATATATACATATACATACATAGCGTACAACGCGCGAGCACGTACAACAACCGGAACGCTTTAATACGCTAGGAATGGAAAACGCGTACGGATAATTGAAAAATACGGTCGGTAGGCGACGACGAGTGCTGTCGTACAACAACGGTGAACCGCGGACGGCCGGAGGGATTCGAACGGAACGACGACCGCGCGCGGACGGGGGAAAAAACGGAAAACGTGTATTCGCGCTACGTAGAGTTTGTAAACGACCTAGCGTTTCCATTTACGTCGAGACTCCCCCTTATCGAAACACTCGATCGGACGGTTCGCGTGGTTACACGCCAACTGCGCGTCCGTCGAAACGAAGAATCCGTCGATTTCGGGGATAGATCCGGCGGCGGACGGTCGGTAATATTCGACGATACTCGACCGAGTTGCGTTTGGTTCGAACGGATAATCAACAGCCTCGGGAGCGCGACGATCGGTCGGGCCCGTCCCCGACGGGGCTACTTCCGAACGCGAGAACGGTAATAATCGGAAAAAACGAAACGCGAGCGAAAAAAAAACAACGAATTATATTGCACATGAATCTCGCGCGTCTCTACGAATAGAAATAACGAATGTTCGGCGACCACCGCCGCGTCGTATACAGACGACGACGACGACGGTCGGCCCAAAAGTAGTAACGTTCGTTTATGTACACGTGTACCAGTCGTTTCATAGCGATCGGTAAACGCGATATTTACATACGGCAAGAACCGTTAAGGTGTGGTACGGGACGATTAGGCGGAGGTATTAAAGAAATCGTAAAATGGAGAAAACGGAAAATGCGAAATACGAGTAGAGGGAACTTACGCGGACCGATCGTATTATTCGTCGGGTTTGCCGGCGTCGAACGGCGAATATCTCGACGACGACGACGACGACGCGGCGACGGCGGCGGCGGACGTGGGCGATTGACGTTTCTGATATTTGGTGGCCGACCGGCCGTCCGCGTCCGGCGACGGTAACGACTCGGCCGCGGACGACGACGAGCCGCCGGTGCCGGACGGTGACCGGGCGGGACTGAAGCCGTTATGGTGATGATGGTGATGATGCATCACGGCCGCGGCGGACGACGACGGTGCTGCGACGGTGGCCGCGACCGCGGACGCGATGGGTGGCTGCTGGTGTTGTTGTTGCGGCGGCGGCGGCGGGGGCGGCGGTAACGGCGGTTGCTGGAACGCGGCCGACACGTATCTCGGGTATTGCGTTTGCGGCGGCCACGCGAACATTGCCGACGGATGCGCCGACGGCTGTTGCTGCTGCTGTTGCGACGACGACGATGGCGGCAGTGGCCCGGGATACGAAGAAGCGGCGGCGGCCGCGGCGGCCGCGGCTGCGGCCGCGAACCGCGACTGCGACTGTTGGAAATGGTTACCGTACACGATGAGCGAGTGCATGCCGGCGGCCGCGGCGGCCGCTGCCGCGGCCGAGTGTTGGTATTGCTGTTGCGGCGGGGCCTGTCCTCCGCCGTGGCCATCGGACGTTCTGCCGGCGCCGGACGACGACGACGACGACGACGACGAAGACGCGACAGCCGCCACGGCCGCGGCGTTGTTTAGCATGTGAAATTGAGCTCGGGCCGCGGCCGCCGCGGCCAACATGAAGCCCGGATTGCCGGCGCTGTTGCTTTGGTCTTGTTGTTGTTGTTGCTGTTGCTGCTGCTGCTGCTGCTGCTGTTGTTGTTGTAGTTGTTGGTGTTGTTGTTGTTGTTGTTGTTGTTGCTGTTGCTGAAGGTGTTGGTGCTGTTGATGGTGATGGTGAAGATGATGGTGCTGTTCCATGACCGACTGCTGACCGGGATGGACGCCTACGTCCTGTGATGGCCAAAACATCGGAGTGGCCGCCCGGCTGAGCAAGTGCTGATTGTACTGGTGTTCCAGGAACATCAAGTCCACCGGGTCTCTGTAACGAACGAACGAAAAGACTGTAAGCACCGCGTGTACGACGGCCTTTTGTATAGCGTCGAGTATTTCGGATTTCGTATGTAGTCAACGAGTTCACCAGACACGCCCTGTACAGCTAGGAAACGGTGAAACGACCGTCCGACCAAAGCCCTGACGAAATCCCCGACACTTTAGCCGGTCAAATTTTTAATTTCCCCCCCTTTGGAGACTGTTTTTTCCGATTTTTTTCAATTTTTTATAAAAGAAAAAAAACGTTTACCCGATAGAACGTGTACGGAATTTCATCGTAGTACGAAAAACGTATCGCCGTATCGGTATAGCGAACGTTCGCGTCGCTGAATTGACGCGGCGCGCTATTAAACAATTTTCTCGTTTTTCACCGAAAACGTAAATATTTGACGAAATTTTCGAAACGACCGCGGTACGTGCCGCCGAATATTCGTAGCCCAACAACGGTTCACACGCGTGATATTTGTATTGCCGTCGCGGACTCGATACGTTTTACGGACGATCGTGTTTATGGTGAGAAACGTACGTAAGGCACGGACGGTGATCCGTATAGTTACGATCCGGTAGAGACGCGCGCATAAAAAGGAACGGCGGGACGACAGAGACGTCACTGACGGCGGCCGTTCGGGAGACCGCCGAAATCCGGTGCACGTGCGGAATCGAAACGTTTCCGGGACAACAGATACGACGGTCGGAGGAACATTGGGACGTCGCGGTGACGGATATACTAGCGCGCGAGCCAGAGGGCTCGTTACCGGTGTGAGGGGGGATGGAGGGGAGGAGATAAGCCGTGTTCAATGACGACGCTACATGTCGTTATAAATGATTCGTGCGTACGCGCCGAAGGGTCCGTAGGACGCGGCGCGTGTCGATCTGTCGAGTCGACGCGCCGGGATAGCGCGGGGCGGGTCGGAGGCGCGCCACCGACGGCGCGAATTATTTACGGCCGCCGTACGGGTTACGCGAACGATACGAAGAATTTAACCGTTTTCGGCAATACGGCGGGCACACACGGCCAGAGGGATGTGTGTGTGTGAAAAGTTCTTCTGTTCGCTTAGAATCGCGTCGACGTATCCGACCGATATATAGACTCCCCGACGAAACGAAAAGAAATAACGCGGCGCGCCCGCGGTATCGACCGGATCGCGTCGTAAGACACGGCCGTGCACGGTATTCCGCGCTCGTCGACAAACCGTCGCCCTCGGTGCGAATTCGTCGTCGAACGGACCGCGTCCGTAATTTACGTCTGTAATCGCGCGGCCGTCGATAATTGTTTACAAGCGAGAGTCGGGGTCGCTCCTCCGAACCGGTCGCCGCCATACATTATTAGCGGTTACGATTATAACGTGCCGCCGATGGATTTCGTCGCGGTCACACACGCGCGCGCACGCGCGCGGTGGTACTCGTCCGAACGGCCGCCGGCGAATGGCGGGAGCTCAATAACGAAACGAAAAATTGAAATCCTATAAATATTACGAGAGCGCGGCGAGGTGCGTTTTCTACGTCCGCCTCGGCGGGAATTGGTCGCGGACCGATCGTTTACCGGCAATATCCACGGACGATTTTCGAAATCGCGTGCCTCGGGCCCGCCGCGCCCAACGTCCCCGCGTTGAGAATTCGGCCGGTTACGTCGTCCGCAGTACACGCAAAGGCCGACGAAGAACGGACAACGGTCCGGATTATCGTCCGGGAAACGCCGCGCGGCTGACGGCGGAAGGAAATTACCGAATCGAGTGCGTACGTCTGTCGGCGGTGCCTAAACGCGGGGGGGGGGCAACTGTGGACGTCCGTCGGACGACACCTCCGTGTAATTTACAAGGACGCGTTGAAGACGCAACAATGTTATCCGGGCGGGGACGACGTACACGTATAATAATAACCGAGGGGAAATTAGAGTAAAAACGAAAAAAAAAAAATGGGAATTACGATAATAATTAGAATCCGTCGAGCGTGGTCGCCTTTGGCGATTAGTCCGTTCGCCGCGGCCGCCGAATTACCGGTTTTTATAATAACGTAATAATAAAAACGAGTAATAGCGGCGAGACCCGTCCAGCCGGCGCGCGTGATACCGATCGGCCTGCCGACACCTCCCCGGAACGGATAAAGCGCGCGCCCGAAATGCTCGCCGGGTCGTTTATTAGCGGCCACGGGCGAATCTCTATACACGTTCGCCGCAAGCGGATCGGCACTTGGCCGCCGTATGTGAAGAAATAGGGCGAACGTACACGGGGCGAGTTTTACGTAACATTTTCTCGGACGAATAATACGGCGTGTCCGAGAAAACGGAGTTTAGAGTCGCGTACCGCCCGCACGCGATCGTCTCTGATCCGAAATCCGGTAAAAACCTATACGCGTGCCCATTATACCGTTCTCGTTGCAGGGACCCGCCCGTGATTGTTACCGTACCCGGTGATCCGCGGCGATGGGCTATTAACTATTCGTACTAGGCGTCCGACTGTTGGGAGGTGGAAGAAGGGACGGCGAAACAGTTTAATCGAAAGATGAAAATGTCCGGTTACGCGCGAAGCAAACACCGAATAGGCGATAACGGCGACTTGGGGAGGTGGGCGGGAACAACGAACGCGCCCAAAAGAAATACTTCGATAGCTCGTAACGTTTGGTCGCGCTTAACGCGGTGGTCAGCCCATATCCGTTATCCGGTTGTACCGCGTGTACGCAACGAAGTTACGATTAAATTACCGCGTTCGTGGTAACCGGAATTAGGCGGACGGAAACGAGTTGATGGCCATTATGTATGTGCACGTACGGACGCGCGAGAACGAATACGACGTGAGGTGGTACGTCCGAAGCGAACGGTTAAGAAACTAAGACCCGTGACGACCGTCCGTCGGCCGCGGTAATAATTGTGGAAAATAATCGCGTCGTTTTCCCCCCCACCCCGAAACTTCGCTAGTTCCGCGACTTCTTACGAAAACCGGCCCCCACTGAGCCCGGTCGCGTTACGTTGTTGCTCCTACGGATAATTACACCGGCCACGGGCGTCCGAACACGAGCGCCGCCGTCCTTTACGCATAAGAAACGTTGTTTCCTTTTTATAAGGAAAACCACGCGCCCGTCGTCCGCGTAATTACCGTAAAAACAACGCGATTTTTGGTAATTCGTACAGGCGCACCACACTCGCCCGAGTTTTTTTTTTTCAAAAACGAAATGTCACCGTCGTCGACTTAACGGATTTTAATCGCCATAACGTTTTATTGAAATTCGCTGGCGTCGTTCAAAAACGTTGCCCATATTGAAAATACGTTCGTAACCGTCGCGTACGATTTCCGACGTTAAATCGTTTCGAACCGTTTAATTCGGCGACCGTATCGACCCGTCGATTCGTATTCTTTATCGAATTTCGCCGATAATTATACTAATTAAATTAACCGTGCACGAACTACGAACGTTTTTCACTCGAATGAATACCGGAGGATTTGTTTTTTGTATTTTAATAGGTCAAACACGCGAAACGTGTTCGCTATTTACAACGCTATTGTCGACGACGTACGTAATTACGTACGGATAACAAATACGAAAACAAAGGTCGAAAAAATCGATATTTCGGGCTTTTCGTTTTATAATTCGACGGTTGTTTCGGTACGCGACACGAGCGTAATATCGACGCGAATTCGTTCGGCGATAACGATAATTCGCGAAACGGGCGTTCGCGTCGTTTCGACGTCTCCGAATAGATTTCGACTTTCCCCTCTCCCCCCTTTAAATTTCCCACGAAACGAAGTGTCCGGTCAATATTATAACGTACCGAAATCTACGAATAATTTGTATCGGACTAACGCAACGTAGACGAGGTACGTACGGTAGTACGGTCTACAAAACCGGTGGCCCCCTAGATGTGGTGGGGAGGTGTCCGTAGACGAATCCGTGGAATGGGTGCCGTTATACGATCGAACATTTCGTCGGTTAAGAACAAAAAAAAAAAACTATCGAAATCGTCCGAATATCGCGTTTAGTCGAAAATCGATAGAATACTTTCGGCGTACACGTTTACGCGAGCGTATTACGGACGTCGTAAATAATCGGTAAACAATTCCGGCGTTTTCGGAACGACGACGACAAAACACGAAAACCTGTCGAGGTCCGGTTCGGTGAAATACGACGTATTAATCTACGCGCGTCCAAAAATGTTGCCTGAATGGCCGTAAATTGTTTTCGGGCGATTCGACGCCGCGGCCTTGGGGCAATTTTATTGCGCGCGACGAACCGTACCGCACGGGCCGTTCGAAGACGGCGTGTTTACTCGACGACGTGCACCCGGTAAACGTAATAGAATATCGTCCCGGTTGTGCTAAAAATTGTACGTGTCGCGACGACTTGGCCGGACTTTGGTGTCCAAAAACCAAAGCGGTTAAACGCCTCGTCGAACGGTTATACACGAACGTTCGTCTACGGTTTCTTTATAAAACGTACGAACCTTGTATCGATACGCGCCCGTGTCGGAATAATCTATCCGTCGACTGGCGGAGAGTGTGCCCCCCCCACTCCTCCTACGTAATAAATCGGCGCGGAGAACGCGCGCGCGTACCGTGTAAAATAAACGCGTGTGTGTGAGTGTATATGTATACGTCACGAGGTCGAATCGCTTAGCCTTCGATAAAACACAATACGGCGTGGCCGGCGCGTGATATATTACCCGCGAGTACACCCGACAAGAGCCGCCGCCGCCGCCGCCGGGTATTATATTCGCCAACCACCGCCCAACCCCGCCCACCGAAACGGCGTTGACGCGTTTTTCTTTGTCCGTTGTACGCGCCCGTAAGAAGCACTTACGCGTTACCAACGGAAAACGAAAGTGATATATATGTATATATATCGTGCGCCGCGACTTCGTGGCGCGGGGCGTAAGGAAAAGACACGAACGAAACCGGGAAACGTAATCGGCGCGGCCGTCGTACGGACGGTCGAACGGGATAGAAAGGAGGCGGTGCGTGTGTGGGGGGGAAGCGTGCGTCGATGGCTTTCCTCGTCCATACGATGGTTTCCCCGGCGGGCTCGTGTCGCCCGCGTCCGTACGCGCGTTATTATTTACCATAACGCTCGTAATCTGTTTTTAACGATATCAACGTTTCGGAACGGCAACCAGGTAAGTACCACCGTACACGAGCGCGCGACTGATACGCGCGGGTTACCGCGGAAACCGTATCCGTGACGCGCCGCCCCGCAACCTAAGTACGATCGCCCGCGCGTCGTTCCGACGGTAGCTATGCCCCGAAACGATACGGCCGGGAGCGGTCTCTTCGAACGCCGCCGGTTTTTTCTATTCCGCTTCCCGAGCGTCCCCCACTACTAACACTACACAATTCTTTTATTTTTGTCCACCGCGTAACGACGAACCGACACAACTGTTGAAAAACGCCGAGACGGACCACTCGCGCTGTACGATCCCGACGTCCGCGTATTCGGGCGTAAAAACCGACCGTTTTAACGTTTACGGTCGCGCACATCACCGCCGCCGGTGTTCTAAATGGACCAGCCGAGGTCGCCCCACCGTGTCTGTTCGAGCGCCCGTACGCTTCGGCGTCTCCTCGGACTAGACCGTTTTACACGCGGCCGTCGTTCGGCATGTTACCGGCGTTTTACCGCGCGCATTACGCGGACGCACGGTCGGGACGGAGATCGTAATCGAACGCGTGCGCCCGTGTACACGGATGTCTCTTGTTTTACCCGTTGGCGGATCGTCGTCGCCGCCGCCGCGGAACGTTAAACGTGAACGTTCGAGTTACTTAAAGCGTTTGTTCGGAAAATTAAATCGTATCCGGTGGTCGTTCGCCCCAAACGCCAATCGACATTCGGCGGCCATGGCCGATACGACGACACACATTATCACGTTCGGTTATAATTTATGATTATCACGTAAACGCGACCGTGTCGGCAGAACGACGAAGGCCGAGTGACGTTCCACGATAGTAGAAAATGTTTCGCGTTTACCGTTTCGAAGGCGAACGGAAAACTATGAGCGACTTCCGGTTTGGCCGGTACGAAGTGGACCCGACGCGCGTCGTGCCCGACCAGCGTTATTTTACGCAAATAAACCGCACGGCGTACTCGCCCGTGGTAGGATAATATTTTCGGCGCAGGCGCGTACGAATCGCCGACGGCAATACTTGTCGAAATACGCGCGATCGCATGCGTACGCGTAACATTACGGACAGCGACACGTCCGTGGCATCGGCCGTAAGTATAGGGTAGGGAACTGATCCAATTGGTAAAAAAACTTAGAAAGCGAAAGAAAAAAGGAAGTTAATAATACGACAATAATAGGTAACAACGATCTATATATATATCGACGTGAATGGCGCGCACAATGTATATAAATAAATACGGCGCGCGCGTGTCTTATTACACGACCAGAGGCGAAACACGCGACGATATTTTTTTGATTTTTTTCGTGTACGCGTCGCGTTCACGGGTCACGCGCGAACACGACGATTTTGACAAACGAAGTAAATATATATATATATATACACGTACGTGCGTGCGCTTGCGCCTAAAATACGTAAAACGATAAGTAAATCGCGCCGGGCGTTACGTATCGGCGGCGGGTCAATTATTATACGCACGATACGACGACGTGGCCAAAGTGTCGGCGTCGACGTCGGGTGTGTGTTAACGAAAATATTCCTCGCCCGGTGCCGTTTCCTAGCTGGTACACGGCGCGCGTACCAGACGTCGCTTACTTTCCGATACGACGGGTACGAAACGGCGACCACGGGCGAACACCTATGTTGGCAACCACTGCGCGATCGGTACACGGGGCGACGTTATAAACACCCGCGACCGGGCACTTGTGTACGTCGCGCCTTAAAGCGTCGTACCTACAAATATATATATATATATATATACGTAAACGGAATCGCGTGTGAATTGGACGCGGCGATAATGCCGCCGCGGTGCCCTGTAATTTTGTGGCACGGCTGGAAACCCGATTCCACCACGCCGGCGTGTAAATTTGCCATAACAACGTGTCAAAATGATAGGTTCCAGGGAACAGCCGTGTGCGTGCGCGCGCCGTTTCATTCTTTTGTGACCGGCTCTTTTCCGCCACCGGCGGTTAATATACGTCGAGTAGGAGGTGTCGAAACGTAAAATAAAAAAAAAAAAATAATAAACGTACGTAATAACGAAACCCGTAAACGCGATACCGGTGCGTCTGGTAGGTAGGTACGCGCGAGAAATTACGGTTTTTTTTTTTTTCGTTCGACTACGAAATATTTCACTCGACGAACCCGATCGACAAACGCTCTCGTACCGTAATATATATATATATATCGTGCACACGCGCGCATATCGATCGACGCTAGTACGAACGTACACCAGAGACGGTCCGAATGGCGAATAGATCCATTCACCACGGCGGGCAGCGAAACGCTAAATTTCCGATCGGACGCACGCTCTTACCTTTCCAATTCTCCGAGTCGCGATGAGTCGCGGAATCCTTTGGCGAACGGGTTGCTGTCGATCTTCAATTTCGTGATCTGAAAACAGAAAACACCGTCCGTGAACCAAGTGGCGAAAATAGTTCGTTTGTACGGCGACAGCGTATCGGAGGAACGAACACGAAACGAACTCGTACGGTCCCGACGGGATGTAAACGACGATTTTCGGTCGTTCGGAATATTATAGCGTCGCGTATTCGTTATAATCTCCGGGAGACGGAGTCTGGCTCGTTCGTATCGTGTTACGCGTTATGTTTTACCATAATCGTCCGACGTAGTATCACTTTGTTCGGAAACCGTGAGGGCCGTGACGACCTGTACGACAGCGGTATTAGGAATTACGCGCGCGCTCCTCTCGAATTTACACCGTACGTAACCAAAGACGATCGTCTAATTCGAAAACGGTTCGAAGGATTTCGACGAAAACCGTCGAACACACGTTCGGCGGGAATAACAATCGTTTCGTTTACGTACGACCGTGACGCGTTCGGTGTGTACGATTCGCTGTCAATAGTCCGTACCCTGGACCTGGCTCGGACGTCGTCGTAACCGTTTCCACCGGCCGCCCGGCCGTTTCGTATATCGACACGGACGAGTACGGAACAGCCGATAACGTAAAAACGATATTTCCGCTAATGTCGTGTCGTTCGTTTTAGCCGCCGGCGAAACGTATTTTCTATATCGTTTTTTTTTTTTGATCCGTGTGTATGGTAAGGTACCGAGAAAACACGCGCGGACGTATTACGCGAGGGTGGCACGAATTTTAGTGGCAGAGAGTGGCGGGTTTACTCGACGACAACAGGAAAAAGGACGGAGCGCGAGAGAAAGCGATTTTTGTCGGCCGAACGGCTACCCGTAGTATACGAATATATCGGTTCGGAAGTATACTACACCAATCTGTACGGCAACCTGTCTACTTATCCGCCGCCGCCGCCGTGAGTCACATTATACCGTTGGGCTGTCAACTAAATCCCTCGAAGACCTCTCGGGCGCGCGACCGTTCCGACATTATTACCGAGCGCGGGTATCGTCGCGCTACGGCTACCGCCGCGTGTACATTAAAACGACGGTATCGTGTTCGTTTTAACGTTACGCGCCCGTTACCCGACCGGGTACGTTACCACGCTCTTCGTGTAGTAGTAGTAGTAGTAGTAGTTACTTACGAGTTGATTTTGATAAGCCGTGACGGCCGTGAACACGGTTTCCGGGAACACGAAAGACCGGTACTTCTCCGCGTCCAGGTCCGTCACCATACCCCTCCACTTGACCAGATGTATCCGGGGCTGGTATCTGTGCATCGAGTTCAGGATGATCTGCGGACGAGAAAAACGGACCCGCGTTAATATAATCATATCGTTCCCCCCTTGGTCTGGGCGAGAATGTTCGCGTTCCGTCCAAACACAGTTTCCGGGCGCTTAAACGTTTTACGAATATTTTCCGTCGAGTTACGGACAAAAACGCGCACAGCTCTCTCACCCTCTTTCAATTTTAACAAGTTCACGACGTACTCGGGCATGTACCCGCACCGTAACGGGTTCGAACGTTCGTAAAAAAAAAAACCGCCTATACTCTCCCGGCGTATAATTAGTGTTCGAAAAACTATCGCGAAACGGTACCGTCAAACACAGCGACAACGGCGTAAAAAAAATCGCCCGTAATTCGGTTCTACGTTTCTCGATTTTATTACGCGAACGTCGAGCGCGTCTTTCGGTCACCGAGTGCATAAAACACTGCGCGTAAAATTACGACGAAACACCGGCGGAACGGCGGTTTTGTTTTTTAGTACGAACAGCGTCGTATAGGAGAAACGATAATGGAAAAGTGTAGAGACGACGGGTACTCAGGAATTACGTGCGTAAACGCCGCCGAACGTAAAACGTACGAATACGCGCGCGCGCGCGAACAAATCGGTTTCCCAAAGTGTCCGGTCGCGTGCGCTTGGCGACGTACGGGAAAAGAGGGTACGCTATTCGCGTTTCGAACGACGCACCGCGGCGGTGACGATAACTCGTGCTGGTGGCAGGGAGAAAGAGGGCGCCGGCGGTCGGCGGCGACTTCGACGAAGTCGTAAACAACGCTTACGCGAACGAAATTACGACACGCGCGTACCGGGACGACGACGACGACGACGACGACATTTACACGGCCGGTGCGTCGGTGAAAACAACGTCGTCGTCTAGCCCCCGTACGTCGTCGGCGGTCGTAAACTAACCGGCAATTAACCCGTATTTTAACGGACACCTCCGGGCCGTGTACGCGTTGCACGCGCGCGGTTTACAATCGGGCGGCGGTACGGGACGCGCGTCCGGGCCGTCGTAAATCGCCTCTACCAGAATAATAATGGAAGCGAAACAAAAAAAAAAACAAGAACGGAATAACGCGAGACGGAAAATAAAAAACCCGAAACGAATAAAAAAATAAAACGTAATAACGACGACGACAACCGCGAGACAACGACGGTTGATGGGAATTGAAAGCGAAGCTACCACACGGCCGCTTTCCCCCCCCCGCACCCGCGAAACCGCCGTCGATTGTCACTCGTAATACCCGCGCGACGCCCACTTACTAATTATTGGGCGCGTATATTTGTGAGGAACAAAGGGTTTCTCCGACACGCCGCCGTCTGGCCCGCCCGTGGTAATAATTATTAAACGGACGCGCGCGCCCGTTGACGACGGCCACGTAACGTTAACGCGAACGGCCGATATTATTTATCGTCCGTTCCGTACGTATTCCGTAACCTAAAACGCCTAAGCGAAAGAGACGGGACCCTGGCCATCGAGCGCTGGGGAGTGGGGTGCACGGTCGCTTCGTGGAGGGCGTCCGAGTTGTTTTTCCATCGGCGGAACAATAATAACGCGCCCGCCAGATGGACACGGCGACCGCGATATTAACGTACGAATTTCCGAAATCGAAAACCGTCGGCCGTTGTCGTCGTCGTCGTCGTCGCCGAAATCCCGGAGGTTCGTTGGCCCCGTTCAACGCTATTAATAGAAACGACGAGCCCGATTCGACGAATAAACGACACCCGGAGGTTAGATTTCGAATCCGTACCGACCGACGTGGACCTTTGTAGCTCGTCGCGTACGCGACAACGTATCCCACAATCCGTTACGGGATGGCGTCGTTTACTTTTGATCCGCCGTCGTAACGTTTAGAATAATCGACGGCGTTCTATACCGGCAATCGTGAAATAATAAACGAAAAACCGACGGTAACGTGCGCGTACGGGTGACGAGCGAAATGTACGGGCCCCGACCGTGCGAGTAATATGTTGTTCCCGAAATCGTTTTATTCGTCGTAGGCTGTTTACAGTCGGCCGGAACTGACGGCCGCGCGCGTACGCTAATTTTTCCGCTAGTCCGGAAACTCGCGTCCTACAGCGTTTCTTCGCGGTCAAATCGTAGTCCAAATTCCCCCCCCGTCCGGTTCTTCGAGCGTTATTAACGAGAAACGACGTAATTTTTTTTATCGCGTTCTAAGTAACGTTTACAGCTGCGAGCCCGCCGCTAAATACCGTCGTCGTCGATGTTGTTGTTGTTGCCGAGTATAATTTACACCGAACCGGAAATTATATCCGTCTACTGTGAAAATTGTTTTTTTTTTTAATACGCTCCCTTGTCATTACTTCCATGTACGTGAATATTAATACACGCACGCGTACATATATATACACACACACACACACGTATACGTACGCGTTACTATATAATTAAATTGTTGAACGCCGCCGTTATCGTTAATGTATATACGCACGGTCGTGAATACGTGTATCGGTCAATTATGCGATGGCCCGTGGGTGACAAAAGCTGGAAACGGTTTTTCGTTTCTTTTAATTCGATTTATAATTAACGCGTCCCGGGATAATTGTTGGTTGTCGTCCGTCGCCGCGGTAGTCGAAACGTACGACGACGTCACGTTGCGTGTCGTGGACGAACGCCCCGAATAATAGTGATCGCGGACGGACACGGTCGTCGTTCCTATTTCGCGTAACGCGCGAAAAGTTCTCGAAACGTTTTTTTCCCGTTATTCGTTTTCATTCCGGAACGATTTTCAACCAAAAACCGACGTATCGACGATCGCCGGAAACGATAGCCCGAACGGATTTCGGTCGTCGAACTCGGGGAGTGGTGTTACGCGTCCGAATATTATCCCGTCGTGGCTACCCGGGCACGGAGTCGACGAAATTCTGATTGCGGCATCGGGGTGAAAAAGACGAATTCGCTGATCGACGTGAAATATACGACGACGAGAAAACCGTTGTCGTTACGAATAAAACGATACGCGAAAACGGACAAGCCGATCCGTAATCGACGAAACATCTCGCGCTATATTCGGGCGCGGACGTAGCAAATGATTTGTTAGCACCGTGAACGACGGTGGCGTAAAACGCGTGCTCGTATCACCGCGACGGAAAACCGCTATCCGAAATAGGACGAAACCGTATTTTAATCGTTTCGATTTCGTCGTTTTTACCGATCAATTCGGCTCGAATTTTGTTTCGGAACGTAACGCCGCTATTAGCCGTTCGTTCGTTATGATAATTAGACCCGCGCGGTATCATCCCGGTAAAGGG
>JAIPRN010003163.1:0-23448 GCA_025469175.1 Geopemphigus sp. TES_GeoC_2020 | reverse complement strand
ACGACGGTTTTATTCGTACGTATACCGTTTATGGAAGCCGTCAATTACGGCACGCCAGTAACTGCGAAAATCCCCGGGGACACTTCGGAGGTCCCGTTGTACCTGTATGTACGTGTTTTTTGACGCGACGAAGGAATTCACGCCGAACGTTTTCGGACGTCCGAAAGGAACGGTCGGACAGTTTCGTCGCGTTTAACGAACGTACGTTAGGAACTACGGCGAAATGTCGACGAGCGAACACACGCGATACGAAAATTCTCAACAGAACCGACCCAGAAGCGTTTCGCCTATTACGCGCGCGTAATATGTCCGTCGTTCCGCTCCGCCAAAGTTCGTAATCACGCCGCGCCCGGTCGGCGCCCAATAATCCCGAATATCGGCCGGCGATTCGAATCTCGTACCGACGATCGTCCCGCGGTCGTCACGATTAGTACGAAAAGCCCCGAAATCGCCGTCCGTTCGGATTTACGAACCGAACGTACGTGTTATTCATTCGCGCGTCATCCGCTCGGTTCCAAAAGCCGCGGAAAGCCCTAATCGAGCGCCAATCGTTGCTAATGCGCGTCGCCGTTTTACTATACTTTCGGGTTTGCAATCGTGGCGATCCCGGCGAGAAGTACTAAATTCGTCCGCGCGGTCTCCGAAAAGAGAAAATCGTGTCTGGTGCCGATTCGTATACCTCGCGAGTGATTTTAATTCGTCCGTAAGTCGCCCGGACGGAAATATCGTTACGTTTGACGTTGCGCCGTCCGATCACCGGGCATGTTATCCCGGTGGACGCGACGCACCGCCTTTTGTCCGCCGATACGCGGACATCCAATCGGTGGATGAGATCCGAAAATGGTTTGAGACGACTTGTCCGCCATATCCGAAACGTCGCCGACACGAAATTGGTCGTTTGCCTAAAGTTATGAGAAAGCAACGGCGAACATTTCGATCGAATAACGTAATTTACTTCCTTCGAAAATAAACGCGGAACACGTCGGATTATTCGTTCGCACGACTAATATAACCGCGCGCGGTGTTAGGTCGGCCGACTCGAGATAATGTTTTGGCGGTAATCGTTCGACAACACGGACGCCCTTTATATTTTCGTTACGTATTCGGACAATTATATATATATATATATTTATGTCGTACTTAAACGATACACCCAGTTTCGAAGTCGACATTTTCGCGCGCTATTCGTTTTAATGTTTGACGACGCGTGTTTGATTAGTACGTATAGTCGGCCGAGTTTTTATATTTCTTCCAGGGAGTGACGTCGGAACGAACGCGAATAAACCGAAACACCGTCGATCAATTAACTTCAATTCGTTTTCCGTTACGCGTACAGGAACATTAATCGCGGGACAAAGCGAGGAGGTTATATTTGTTTCCTAATTGATACCACCTCGTCGATGATCATTAATTACGATAGAGAAGCGAAGATTAAAAAAAAAAAACGCCTATACCGTTGTCTATAGTCTTTTTTTTTTTTATCGAAATTTCGTCCGACAAAATACGCGCAATTTGTCGTACGACGTCACCATTAAAGATCGTCGAATCTGTTTTCGGTCACCCCCTTGATCGTTTTCAGAAAACTTTCTCTCTCTGGAATTGATCTCCGCGCGCGTATAAAACCCGCCGAAACGATCGTACACTAAACACATTTTTTGTAACGTCGCGGTTTCCCAAAAATTGAAAACAAAAGCGTCGCGGATTTCGAACGAAAATTACGAAACGTCATTTCGTCGACACTTTTAGTTTTATATTACCGCGCTAGAAATATCGTAATTACCTGTCGAATAGTTTACGGTCGGAAAATACACACACGACGCGAAGGCGAAACGGACGACGAGTAACACCGTTAACTTTTAAAGAAAATTCGACCCTGTCGTTAGTGCACAATCGTCTAACTAGGGTCGGAATGGAATAAAAGAAAGCGTAAACATGGAGAAAATACCTACATAAATACAAACGGCGGACAAACGTAAGCGTAGCCGCGTAATATTTTTCAAAACGAAACGTTCGTTTCGAAACACGGAATGGTTGCACAATTGGCGACCGGCCGCCGTTGCCGGACCTTTCAAGGGACAACCGCGACGGACGGAAAATGGAAGGCGCGTGTCCGTTTTTCGCCGCGTTCGTCCGGCACAACGTCGCGCCGTCCGAACGAAACGCAAAGGTTATGGTCGGCGGTAGGAGGGTGTTAGGTTAACCGACTGGTTATCATCGGCGGTCGCGTCGCCCGTTGTTCCCTGCACTCGTAACCGTGAGGGGACGGGTGGTGGTAGGCGGCGATAAATCCCCGCGCGTTCGGTTCGGTCGGACGCGGGCAACCGGCAGCGGGTCCCCGGGGGCCAGCTGGAGGTCGTCTCGGCGGCGGTGCGAATTCTTGAGCACGCGCCATCCGTTGTCGCGCGCACCCGGACCGCGGTCGTGACAATAATACGCGTATAATTCAAAACGAATATAGGTTGGACGCGTCCACGGTGGTGGCGACGTGGGTGGGCGCTGTCGAAGCCCGGGCAATTTGTCGCGTATAAATACGTATTACGTGTACACACGCGCGCGCGCAGATGAACGGCCCGAGATAAACGGCGCGGTGGTGAGTGAACCGCTCGCGGGGGTCGAGCGGTTGGGTCACGGAGGAATCAATGGACACGTCAATAACGATAATAATAATTATTGTTTTTGCTTCCATTGTCTGGTGCCTTCCTTCCATCTTCGCGCCACCGCCACATCCGCCGCTTCGTAAGCACGAGGATAGTCGTTGTTGTTATTATTATATTACGGACGCGCGCCCGGCCGAACGTGACTGCCGCGTTCGCACGAACGCCGGCCGGCCTTTGGTTTCCGGCTAAACGCCAAAGGCTTATTTATCGTCGCCGTTCGTTCTGCGGTACCCGGCTAATATTCCTGTATTGTGCACACAACGATACGTACCGTCGTCGTCAACGCCCCGACCGGCCCGTCGGTATTTCGCACGGTACAATCGATTAGTCGAATACGTCCGAACGGGGCCCACACTCGGTTCCTTACGACCGGAAATCGGACTCGCGTGTTTCGACGCGTCCGACAACCGGCGGCGACAATATGTACTTCCGCGTCCCATACGCTTTCGTAACCGTTCGCGTTATACGAAACGGACGTTATCGATTCGTGTGTTTTTCAATTCGGCCGCGTGTCCCGCGCGCCAACAGTATTTTACGTTCGACGCCGGACATTTTCGATCCGAAACAGGAACTCGGCCGGTTCCATCGCCCGTACGGAGGAACGCCCACTGTTTGGCGTCCGAGGACGATATACGCGCGTAATACGTTCGCCTAACAACGCAATCGGTTTTGGGCCTTGGCCGGACACCAATTTTTAAAGCAAATACTAACCGTACGGCGTGTGTGTGTGTCTACGTGTATTGTCGATAACACACACACGCGGTTCGTTAAAATAAATTACGGACGAAACGAAATTACGATACGAAAATGTCGGCTCGGGCAGTGGCGAACTAACGGGAGTTGAAAATGACCCCCCGTCCCGAAAATTTTTAGGAAAAATTATGTTTCTCACGAGACGCGTATTTTTAGTCAATAATAACGAAAAAGTAAAAAAAAAATGTTTAAACTTGGATAGTATAACGCGTTCTTGTTAAAATCGACGAATAATCTATTAAAACGTATCGTTAGGGTCGTCCGATTAATTTATTTAAAAATTAACCCTCACCCCTCCTCCGAAATACAGGTCTAAGTACGCCACTGGGCTCGGCGGGCGACACTTTAGACGGAGGTTTTCACTTTTCGCGGCATAATTTCGAGAATAACGACGCGTACGAAAACCTAGTAGTGAACCGTTACGATCGCCGAATTCGACGACGAATATTGTGTGTGTGTGTGTTATAGATTGAGCGTCGGGCTGTTCGAAACGACGGCGAACGTAAACATCTTGCAACGGGTGATAAATATAATTGGCCGCCGGGATCGTTCAAACATTCGTACACCGGCGATAGCGTTCAGACCGTACCAACGCAATGTTCGCAATCCGAAAGTACGAACGGACGTATACGATAACGGGCACGATGTATGACGGTAAAACGACGGCGTAATAAAACGAGACCCGGGGACGCTTTACTTAGCCAGGCGACGGGATTGGATTTTCGTTCGACCCGACCAAGTTGTGGACGCGCGCCGGAATCGACTTACGTTTTAGTCCACTCGTGCTTCCGCCGATCCCGTTCGTGGCCATTTGACGAATAAACTCGTATCCGACCGTTCCACAAGGACTGTAGCGGCGACGTTCCGTCTAATAATAACGTTTTACTCCGAGCGTCGGGGCCCGATCATTGTTCGTGAACAAAAGCGGTAGGTTGTACGGCGACGTATGCGTAAAGTCGGTAGAGAAGTTTATAGTGGCAAATTACCGGGCACGCGTCGGGCAAAATGTGCCCGCCGGTCGAGGATGATGGCCTCGCGTTGATTTCGGCCCGAACAATTCGCTCGACGGGGGGAGGTTTAACGTATGTCCTTTAACGGAACCCCGACTATGGCCGAAATAAAACGGCGCGAACGTATCGTGTTGTATGTTTTTACAGGCGTATATTTACGGACGTGGTTGGTGAACTATAAAACGTGAACGACCGAAACAATAATTGTAAATCATTTTTCTTTTATCCGTAACCAACGATAGCGAGCGACAATGTGTTTAATTCGTATACTGTTTTATCGCGTCCGACGTACACGTGTGTGTGTGCGCGCGTGTATATATATAATAGTTATAATAATAATTTACGTCGAATACGAAAAATGTTCGAAGAATCGTAGACGGATCGTAAATAACAAAAACGAAAAAATAAAACGAAACCGTGTAAAATAACCGCGCGTATACGCTCGAAGCGTCACGAAACGCGGATACGTTATTTATAGGTACACGAGAATAATATTCGTTTTTCGTAAACAGAG
This sequence comes from Geopemphigus sp. TES_GeoC_2020, assembly GCA_025469175.1. Taxonomy (NCBI): domain Eukaryota; kingdom Metazoa; phylum Arthropoda; class Insecta; order Hemiptera; family Aphididae; genus Geopemphigus; species Geopemphigus sp. TES_GeoC_2020. The sequence goes on along the minus strand of JAIPRN010003163.1, from coordinate 18,514 downwards.
TACAAGGCGAAGGGCGGCAGCGGCACGTCGATTATTATCGCGTCTCGTTGACCACGCCGGAATTGTTTACCTCGTTCCGTCCGGAACTTCGACTTTTTCCGTCACACCAATCGTTCGAACCGAGAAAATCGAGACCTGGGACGGTTTTGTTCGTACGGGACCACCGCCGGAGACCGCTGACGGGCCGTTGGAAGAGACGTTCGAGGCGGTGACGGGGAAACATTTTCGTCGGTGGACGAAAAATGAATAGACGCCGCGGGCCGTACGTCAGAACGAGACAATTTTTGTAACGTTCCCCCCGCGGCGGCGAATTACGGGTTTTTAATGTCGAACCGATACAACGGTATCCGGACCCGTGCCCTACGATTTCGGACGGCGAAATTCGTCCGGCCGGTGGTAACGCGGGTCGGTCCGACACACGAGATGCCCGCGAATGTTCGTTTTCGAATCCCACGCGTCAGGTGGTCGGCTTTCTTGTAACTATTCGCTACTATTTGTCGCGCGCGTTTTACGCGAACACGACGTAATCGGGACGGACAAGAAAAACGTTCGTCCCGCGACCCGGGCCGCCGCCCAACACGGACGGTCGGCATATCCGCTGTAACTATTCACACGCGCCGTCGTCGTGTAATCCGTCTCGGTCGTATCGCCGAACACGTGTGTCCGTCCTCTTTCGCCTTACCCACCGTACGTACGATTTTCCGTAATACTCCACCAAAGCGTACACGTTCACGGTATCGTACGCCCGTTAAATATTACGCGTACGTATTTATCCGTTTATTCGGATATCTCCCTCGATCATCTCCGATCGGGTCCGGCGAACTGACGAGTGTGCCCTCCAGATACCCCCGCAGCAGTATCTAATTATTCGGATCGTGCCCGTAAATTATTTATCCGTACGCGCGGCCGATTCGCCGCGCCGATAACGGGAACCGTATTAATCATTTTCGCCGCGGCGGACTCAAACCGTAATAATCGTTAATACCGTTTTTATTTTTTCTCGTCCACCGCGAACGACGCACGCCGGTCGACAATCCCCCCCCCCCGGCGTCTCGTTCAATAACATCAGTAACGCGCCAATATTCGAATGCGCGTAGATTCGCCTTTCTGCAACAACGGTGACCCGCGCGCCATCCCCGGCAGACGATTACTGTTGTTGTTTGACGGACGGTTTGGAACGACAGAGCGCGGGGGCAGCGAAAGAAACGCCGGCGACCAAACCGGATATAGGCCGCGCCGGAGTACCGAAGGATTACAATTATACGCTGGGCGCCCGTTATTATGAAAGACGGACGAGAATAAATCGTCGAGTCGGAGTACGGACGATTTATATGGGGGTTAGGAACGGGGCGCGATGAATAGTGAAAACCGGAGGTTGCCAGACGGTCCGTAGAGGCCCAACGAGTGTTGTTTTTACGTTTGTAAGCGTTTTGTTCGTCGCGGTTTACCGTACACCGGAGGGGGGGGGGCGCACGTATTAAGCGTACGAACGTAAGAGTACGAGTTTAACTGTACGCGTGATACGATTTAAAAGGCGGTTGCGTAGCGAACGAGAGAAACCACCTGTTCTCCACTCGCGGAACAACGACAGTTTCGGGCTTACCGACGGGCGACGGACGTTGGGTCCGTACCGGCGCGCGCGTTATCTATTTATAGAACGCGGCAATGTATTTGGAGCGGTGTGTCCGTTTCATTAACGGATACGACGGTGTGATACGGCGAAATAACTTTCGGGTCGTTCGCAACAGTTCAATCTCGCGTTCAACCATGCCGCGGTGTCGAAGCGCGCCGCCAAATGTGTGACACGGTAGACGGTTACCCCGCGCGCTTTGGACCGGCCGCGATTGGAACGACAACGTAATACGAACGCGTGAATCCGACGCCAAACGATATTAGCCGTTATCGTCATTGCTCCCATAAAACGGAAAGCTCTCGCCGCCTTTACGACCTCCACGTCGTTGGATTATACAGAAGTCGTTACACGCCCGCGACACTATTTATTATTGTCGGCCTATAAAACATACGGTCGTTTCGTTACCTTCCTACGGGTGCGTATCCCCGGCCGTCTTTACGCGCGCGTCTTTATACGGGTTTCGAAATGGATTTTCAGTGAATCGAAATCACGGCGAACGGTCGATACCGAGGGCAAAATAAATAAATAAACGTACTAATGATTCCAACGCACCGACGAATCCCCAAGATGGATGGCAAACGTGCTATCCGACGGTTCCTGGAAGCCGGATATTCGAAATCGGAAAAATTGACCCGTTTTCGAGTTCAGGTACAAACCCGAAATGGTTAAAAAAAAACCGGTAATCGAAACGGAGAATTTTTCATTCGGCCCGGGGCAGTTCATATCGTATACGGTTAATCGTTATCCGTGTTTTCGTCGCAAGCCCTCGGCGTATTTCCATTTGTTCGGGACCGATCGGCAATTTGGGACAAACGATTGGCACGAAATTTCCGAAATTCGTATTTCCGTAAAAGCGCCGGAAATCGACTAACACGGCGCGTTCGATTACATATATACGAACGGGCGTATCGAACGTTTTCCGAAAGCAAACGAACGTTACGCAATATACGCGCGCGGATCTATGAATTGGCCGCGAGGAGACGGTATATCTATTCGATCGTGTAGATATACGCCTATTATAAATAACGGCACGGACCGCCGTACGTACTGGCCGTTTATCGACCGGTTTCGAAAAACCGAAAAAACACGAAATCCACGCTCGGATTTGTTTAATTCGTTCGTTTGATTACCTTACGCGTATAATCGCGTCGATCATTCGCGGTTCGGATCAACTCGCCTACATTCGTGTCGCGTATTCGGAACTATAACACACCCACGCGCTACAAAAACATCAGACAAGGTCAACGATCTCGTCGACGACCTTTGCTTACTATCGAATAAAAAAAGTGTGCCTTTTTTTGTCGATAATTACCCGATACGAATCGTCGCGTTGTGCGCCGACGAACGGTTTTCGCGTGATTCGTTAACGTCGTTTCGTTGATTCGGCAATTTTCGAACGCGCCGCCTAATTGATCGATACGCGTCTAAAATCCGCACGTCGGAAACGATCGCAAAAAGCGCGTCGTAAATATACCGCGAAACTGTTTCCCGCGTAATAACGTTCGGGAATACACCGAACGGGACGGAAACCGAAAAACGGAACGGCCGTACTACGGTAAATCGGACGGGCGTCCACCGGTGATTTGTTTCCGCTGTCGGTAATTTCCGATACCGTTTTCGCGTCGAACGAACGGGATCGACGGCCTTAATCGAAAACGGCGTACGAATTGTGTTCCGAACGCCGTCCGGCGCGTACGAAACCGTATAATAAACGAGTACGGGTTTACCAGCGCTGTAAATACCGTCGAGATCGTCACGACGATCCCGAAAACAAGATAAGTCACCTGCAGCGACTATTAGTTACGTCATATCCTGCCAGCTGTTCGCGCGCGTTACAGCGATTTCCACATCGCGGATCCGGTCGCCGTAAATAAATACATAATAATAATATTATAGTAAAACGTAAAATGTCGTCGTCGTTGGTTGTTGCGAACGAATTGGTGAAATGGGTTAACCCGTAGGAGTATATTATACGTTATATAGTCGTGTAGTGTGGGCCGAGAGCGGGTGCGCGCGCGCGCGAGGTATCCGAGAACGTCGCCTCGAGACACGAGACACTCCCAAGCCGATTTTGCTCAATGGCCGGGACCCTCCCCTCGCCTCCCAATCACCGGGATGGGAGGGGTTCCTTCCGGCCTCGATTTCCCCGCCACCGGACGGTTTTTCGTTTTTTTTTTCATATATACCCCGCGCACCTCGTATACGCGCGTTCGTGGAAGTCTCACGACGATTTATACGACGACGACGACCGCGAAGGCCTATATATCGGCGGGTAGACGAAGAAGTGAAAGCCGTATCACCGCCGAGGCGTACGGTAATTTATTTTTTATATTTCGACCGGTGGGGAGGAACCTGTGTGGAACGGGCGGGCGCGGATTTTCGTCGTCGTACACGCGGTCGTTTTATGACGGTTTTTTTATTTTTTTTTATTTTTATGAATGAACCGACCGGCCGCGCGACGGTCCGCTGGCGCCAATGATGTATTTATTATGCACGCTACGGCGAGTGTGTGTGTGTGTGTGTGTGTGTGTGTGTGCGTGCGTGTCAACCCGGGCCATATGGTCGTACCACGAAAACTGGTTGTGTTCATTATAATTTATAATAATAATACGCCGTATTTTACAATTTTTTTATTATATAGAGGTATAGACGCGCGTGGAGGATCGACTTAACCGTTTAATGGCAGAGTTCGCGCTCTCGTCGTCCGAACGTGTACCGTGTTACATCTATCCGACCGAGGCGCTCCGTCGCCTCGAAAACGTCCGGTCGCTTTCACGACGACACCGACCGTTACCGAAAGTACCACGTCGGTCCGTTTCCTTTTTGTTTTTATTTTGTCGTATTCCACACCGACAACGGGTCGCCTCGTCGGGAAACGCGAGAATTTCACGTACACGTTCGGCCGACGGGCCCGAGGAACTACGGACGTTTGTGTTCCGTCGTTTATTCGAAAAGTAGATTTTCCCCCGTAGTTACGGATCGCTAAAATCCGATCGAAACCGACTGTTACGTAATACGATAAATACGAATATATATATATATACGTATATTATTTATTTATTCGGAATTCAAATTGTCCATCGAAACAGACTCTAACGTAATTTTAATATCAAAAATACGAAATTTTTCGTAAAAAACAATTTATATAAACGTATATTATTGTTTTAGCCATATTTTACGGCTATATATTAAAATTGTACGTATATAATATACACAAATATGTGTGCGTGTAACGGTAGTTTTAAAATAATTAAGATTCGAAAAGACAATAACGATTTTCAATTGTTCTACGTACATCGAAAAAAAAAAAATCGACGAATTCTCGTCCTTAAAACGTCGAATTATCGATAGCCGGTTATCGGACGGCGTAAATACGAAATGACGCGATTATGTCTGCGAATGGTGTAGAGTGAAAGAAGGCCGGTAGGAGTCCGTCGAACACGACGGTCCACAAAAGATCACGTCCGAGGTTTGTAAATTATCGTCTCTATAAAATGGAAACGAAGGTTTACGGGGATTATCGCAAAATCGATTTTTGTATCGAAAAGCGACGGACGTAATATTAAAAACGTCGTGGGTTTTGGTACGGAAGAATAACTCGCGGACGACGACTTCGTGGTTTAACGTAACCGCTTGAGATTCGTCCGATATATAAAAATTATACGCTGCCGAGTTGATCGCGATGTCTTCGTACAATCGATTCCCTTTTCGATCGAACGGCCAAGTTTCACCTCAACGTTGTACCCTTCGCGCGGCACTTCTAACGCGACTATCTTGTCCACTTTCGGGGCTATTACGCCGGGCATAGTCGAATAAGTTTCGCGGACCTTATCGTTACCGCCCGTACCGGACAAGGCGACCAGATGTGCCGGCAACAATCGAGCCCAAGCAACGCGCGCGGTAACCGTTTCTCGGGCGATAAACGGCTCTCCCGCGGCCAATGTGTGCGGCCGTTTTATACGCTACGGGAAGGCCGCCGACCGTATCTCTCGTTTTTTTTTCTTTGTTTCGTGCGCGCGTTATTGTTGTTATCGTCGCGACGTAATACCATCGCGCTTTCCATACGGACCCGCGGAGAACGCCGCGTATAATGTACAATCCCCGTCATTTTTCATTCATCAACGACGCTTATTAGCCCATTATTCCGTTCTCTTGTAGCGATTAACAATTATCGCCGTCATCTACGCGTAAATAACGCGCGCCGTGCTCTTTTCGTTGTATTCGTTCGGTTATTTCGGGGGAGGACGGGAGCCGTAAAACAGAATATTCCGAAAACGCGCCTGGCTAATTCGAAATTTTTCCGTCGCTCGAGTTTCGGAGGAGAAAACTTTCGATTTTCGCTTGTAAATTGTACCGGCCGACCGTTAAACAATACCGTAAAACACACGACCGAACGCGTCCCACCCGTCACGACGGTATCTCGTAATCCGATTGATCGTTAAACGCGGCGCGGTAATTGATTCCGAAACGAAAACGATTATTGCGTTTTGTGACCTAACGATTATAATTACGTAATAATAATAACGACGCGGCACCGTTCGCCCGAAAAACAAATCGCGACCGCGTCGATCGGTTTAAACGATTTTATCCGGCCCGCGTATCGTAAATATTACTGGGCGCGTAACGAACGGACGAAATTCGATACTCGCGTACGAGATAAACGATAGCGCGCCACGCGTTTACGGTAGCGTAATACGGAAAGAAATACGCGTAGGTGATATTGACGGTCGTCGACGATTCGTAGCGTTTCTAATAAACGTACCGCGGCGAACAAACACAGAACGCGAATTAACTATTTTCTAATCGAAAAACGTGTACCGATACTCGTGTACGTCCGATCGCATTTTTCGACGGTGGCGAGGACCGTTGATTACGTTTATCCGCGCCGGCGTTCGTTAGACAACGTTGACACCGCGGGAAATCATATTTTATTTTCCCGACAATCTCCGTACTACAATATCGAATATTGTTACGAACCGTATAATTAACCACTTCCGGAGTGTACAGGTACGCCATATAATAATAATAATAATAATAATAAAGGCGCGGCGTCCGTATAATATTGGCCGCAGGCCAGCCGCCGTTACCGGGACGCGCGAGACTTGTCGTCTCGGAGGTATTACGGGGCACCGGTGGTCGTAAAATCAACGTCCGACTGATTCGCGAAAGGTCCGTTTAAGCCGTACGAATCTCCTGCCCCGTTAGGCGACACGGATTTCGGCCGGTTTTGCCCGTCGTCGTTTTCGCGTTTTTCGCGACGCGCCACGACGATTAATCGCTATTATCGTCGCCCGTCGTTCCGAATCCGTGTACGAAAAGTTCGCTACCGTGACGATCGTTGGCTATTACGGCGGGCGCGAAGAAAACGGCGTACACGGTCCGCCTTCGTTGGTGGTCGCCGCCATACGCGACACACACACACACACACGCCGTATCAAATTTGTGCGTACCCGTTGGATTATTAAACCGCGAGTCTGCCTAATACCTTTAGTTATGGCGCGTACGTAAAACGGATAAAATTATACCGCGGTTAGGTACCGGGCAGCGTTCGAACGAACGGACCGGCATAAATTACACGGCGGGCATAAAACGGATTTTACGGTTGGAACGAAGGTATGGAATCCGAACGTGTGACCGGTGGGAGGGAGGAGGGACGGGCGCGTCACCGGATCGATTTCGACGGGGTTACCCGGGCGCCGGGTTAAAACGGATATTTCGGCGGGAAAAGGGCAACCACGGGTCTGGTCCTCCGATACGGCGTCGCCGATTCACTTTTTTCGTTTCGTCCTTGAAGTACACACGGATTACGTTTCGACGTACGTGTTTTTACGCGAATTACTTACGCATTTTCGTCCCGGGCCCGTAGACGGGCGTGGACTTTTCGCGACAAATGTCGCGGTGGATCTTTTACGATTTGCGCACCGACCCCACGCGAAGTGTCCCGGAGAGCTAAATAAAGAAAAATATTCGAACACTACGTAATATTCCATCTTACTTTCCGTATTCCAATATCGTCCGCACGTGTGTGTGTGTGTGTCTATACGTATATACAGACCGTCGCAGAGTCAAATTTAAACATACTGTGGCCCTCGGGTACCGAATAAACTATACAAGCGAAAAGAATATTAGTTACGCGCGGTAAATGTATTCGGCGCGCCCGCGCAATAAAACGTAATTCGCGAAAAACACGTAAATAATGATAAACGCGTATACGGTTTTCTCGGCGTTATCCGATTTTTTGATCTCGTTCGCGCGAGTCGGCCGTCGACGGTTTTGTTTTTGTACGTCGTGTTTTAAATTAGACAACGATCGCTAGCCGTTGTTACGGGTTATATTCGTTGTCGTCGCGTATAGTTAATCGGCAGATAAATAACGCCGTAAGAACTATCCCCGGCGTTCGTTCATTATATATTCGTCGGTAACCGCCGCCGTTCGTCCCCTTCGATGTTACTTGCACGTATTACGTAAATAATTTTAATACGACATTACGACACCGGTGCCTGGCGACGCGCCGGATTTCACTTTTATCGGAAATCGGAACACGAGGAGTCGGGTATATTTTCGACCGGACCATCGCGGACCGACTTCGATTCGAAAATAATCGTTCGTTGTGCCTCGTACGATTTTATCGTCCCCGTATCTTGCCCGCGCCTAAATCCACCGACGCGACGGTCGTACATGTACGACGATAGGAAAGCGAGAATTCCGATCGTCCGTTTATTACTGTACGAATTTCTGTTCGAACGCCATATGGCCGGTCGAAGAAACGTGCCCGGTTTTCTTTTCGCCGGCGTGAAAGCAAATTGGAAAATCCGAAAGGTAACCGAAAAGTTCGACGCGAACAAAAGCGGTTCGTTAGCTCGCGTTCGACAAACATTCGGCTAGTACGTGCGCGTTCGGTCCGTCGGCGCGGGGACCGATCGAATTTTCACGTATCGAAATCGCCGTCGATTATACGGCTGTGTAGATTATCGGCGATTGTGCGACCGAGTAGTAAACAACAACGACAACTAGCGGGAAAATTCGCGAAACGCGCGGTCGACGGGGGAAAAAGTCGTTCACCCGCCCCGGCGTTAATAATACCGTGGTCGTACGGCGTGGTGCGGTTGTTATACCACGGTAGAAAATACGCGCCGCCGTACCTAGAGTACGCGGTACAAAATAAGGCGGGCGAGCGCGACCTTCGTCGTTTAAAAAAAAAAAACACACGAAACAAAAACCCGATATAAACGACGGCTCGCTTATCCACCGACCCTGTAATCAACGAGCACGCGACGCGCGTGGTCAATAATTTCTCGTCCCCCACCGCTCGTGACCGGACGGGACGCGCGCGCGTCAAAATTACAACGTACCGCCGCGACGCGCCACATTGCTGGCGTACGCGCCGTCGACGGCCCGTAACTCGGTCCCCGTTGGACGTATCGGCCCGGTTCGAAAACGCCCGGCCGTGTGCCGCCTTTGGCCGCCCGATGACCGGTGCCCGGCCGGCCGGACCGGACCGGACGGGCCCGTTACGGGTCCGCGGACGAACACCTGCGCGCCGGACCGGATGTGACCGCCGACGACCGGTCACCCGCGCCGCGGCGCATAATACGAAAATAATAATAATAATAATTTACGTGTAAGTACGCGTCGTCGTGACGTCAACGGGCGCGGACAAACTCGTACAAGGTGCGCCGTCCGGCCGTAGACGGTATCCGTGCGCGCGCGCCTCGAATCTCGTAACGAACACGACGCGCGCGCCTGTTCGAAACCGATACGAACGTTGGGTAACACACTAATCCCCGACCTTATCGCGTCACGTTTTTCGGCATTTAAAACGCGCCGGATACGGTGAACGTAAAATCGACGATAATAAAAACACTCCGGGCCGTCGTGTCCGTATACGCTCGTGGAATAACCGTTCCGATACGAATTCGTTAAACGAACCAGACCGTACAGGCGGTTTGAAGTTACCGTTGGTTTTTCGACAAGACGCTTTTCGCGAACAACGATGCCACGATAGGAAAAACACGACGGCCAAATACTAAACAAAGTTACAATTTCACCGTCGGAACGGACGTACAAAAACGCCTACAACGGCCGTCCGCCGTTCGCGAGCGTAGCGTTAAGCGAACTCGGCTATCGGAAAATTAGCGCGGCCCGCCCAACGACGTTGAATTGACACGATCCGAAAGCGCCAAGTTTTTCAGCGACATCGACCGACGTCCGTACGGAAAGCGTTCAGTTCGACAGAATTTTCAATGGCGCCCGATTAAGGTAACGCCGGGTTTTTCGCGTCACGCGTTTACATCCCCGAACGATTTTTCGATCCGTCGGTAATTTCACCGAACCGTATTATTATTATTATTACTATGTAGTATATATCGCCCTCGGGGTCGTTTCCCGCGGAGAGCAGCCGTCACATTCCGGCCACACGACATTATATTTATTATTATAAATACCCGTACGTCATATCGGTTTTATATACGTGTATATATTAGCCGTTGAAATAGCGTACGTTAAGAGAAACGTTGCCAAGCCCAAATGTGAAACGTTCTCGGTATTCGAATATTGTTCAATATAGATCGAGAAGACAAAACGGTACGATCGGAACGCGCGTTGGTGATAAATCGTATTTATCGACCGCCGTGGCGTTTTTTTCTCGGACTTTTGAAGACGCGCGGGTCAACCGTTCTCTCGATAATCGAAAAGTCGTCGACGGCAACGGGCTAAATTGTTGCCTGTTGTTTGTACGGCTAATTGCGTGACGCGATCGTTACCGCGCTAAGTTGACGCGTCCGTTCGGAAAAACGGAAGCGGGCGAAACACACGGATCGGCGAGCACCGCGGCGGGATCTACACGTTATCCGCACGCGCTCCGAACAATATACGTTGAAATATTAACTCGCGGCGATTTTTTACGATTTCGAAAGTGACGTTACGTCAGGTCCAGCGTGCACGCAACAAATAATACACACACGCACGCCGTATAATAACGGTGTATCGTACAAAACGCACGAATATGTAAACAAACTTCGAATTATATTCGCCTCATATTTATATCGTATTCGGCGGGTAAATGTACACATACGATCTACGCGTGTCCCTAAATTCCAAAACGCGTACGCGTAATGTTTATCGTAGACTAAAAAAGTCGAACCGGATTTTCGTCTCGTAGCTATGTGACCCGTGACAATCCCGTGTAGATCTCTGTACATAAATATGTACGCGTTTTTCGGTACGATCTTTCAAATATTACGTTTTCGAAAATCGACCGTTTGACGCGCGTCATTTTTAATATTTCTACTGGCGATAAAACGTACGATATAATGAACTCGCCGGGAGATCGTTCGTCCTATAGGTTTTTTTTAACGTCGTATTCTGCGGATATCGTCTGGACCAGTTTTAAACCGTGAACGTACGAGGCGACGTTGATATTGCGTAACTGGGGGACATTTGTTTTTAGGTCGAATATCTGAAAAAACCTCTCGGACGCGCAAACGCGAGACGCACTTCGAAAAACGTTTGAACTATTTGAAAAACGATTCTGCGATTTTTTCGTCGACGTACCGGGCGAACGTGATTCGAGTTATACACTTTCGAAATTATACCGTCTAAGAAATATAGGAAAATCAAAAAACGAAAATTGCTTCCGTGAAGAACTCGTTTGTACGAAATACGATAAGCCAAGAGTTGGATTTGGATTCAATTTTGGTTTTTGGTTAATGGCAGTTTCGCAATTACGAATACGACGGAAACCGTTTTTGTACGTTATATAGCTGGAGTCGTTAATTTAAAGCCACGCGCGGATCGCGTGACGTTAAAGAACCAAAAAAACGAAGAACTACCACGAACGTTTTACCGACGGTAATTTATTCGAAAATCGCCCGCGTATTTGCAAAACAAAACTTTCGCGCGAAATATTCGTTATTTTCGCGTATAGCGCGAAAAACTCGAAGGACAAATTGTATAACGTAATGCCGCTGTCGCAACAGCGAACGTTCGGCGTTTAAACGGAGATTTCTATTTATTCGTCGTCCGCTCCGTCGTTCGTAACGCAATTGTTTAATCGGTACGGTGATCGGATAGTCCGCTCGTTTCTCGCTTCGTCTTGAACGATCGCTTTAGATATTTTCGAGCGGCGCGAACAGAATTACGACTTTTTTGGTTCGATTGCGCCGACGTATACGTGCCGGATAAAACAACACACAAAACTCGAACGAAATATTATCGCTTTTTCGACGTCGACGTAACTTACGTAATACTCTACAAGGTAACCCGATCTAACGTATCGAAACGTTAACGAACGTAACGCGCGGCTTTGATTATTTTCATTTATTCGCCGAGAATAGAAACATACCGCGACAGTAAAAAAGCACGTTTCCACAGACACGGTATTATTTCCTCATTGTTTTTGGAAAATCTAGTCTTAAAAAATACGCCTTTGCTTGGTAGTCACACGTGTCCATATATATGGAAGTAACGTTTACTCGTTCGACGTGAACGTTTATTTACCGAGATAAAGCGTACAGTAGCCCGTAATTATTGGTCGGCCATTCGGTCCTTTAAAAATGTCAGGTGCGGCATATACTACACCACATGGGTGCACGTCTACGCCCCCACACGCATATACACGCACACGCAACACATGTCCAATGAAAATGGACGCCGGTCGCGTATATCGCGTATGAGTCATCGCCATTGTACATCGGTTAGGTTTTCGTCCGAGATTCGTTATTGTAAACGCGACGCGAACGATTGTTTCGAACGACAGATGTAATCCTCCGTCATCTTGGCGCGAAGTCGCCCGGATCGCCGCGGTTTTCGCAACAAACGGATTTGTACGTTACCCTGTCGGTCGGCGGCGGCAATAGGTATTCGTTTATTCGGCGTACGAGAAGTGTCCCGTTGAAAACACACGGCCATTGGCCAATACGCGTAAAACAAGGGAGCCGATGATCAATTACAAATTCAAATCGGTCCCGTCGAAAAGTAACGGACCTTTCCAACCGTTTGCCGGCTGTTCGCGGATTTTATGTCCGTGCATGCACCGAGACTTTTGCCCGGGAAGTTGTACGTGATTTTTGTCGGAGTTGTACACCCTTGTGAAACGAAAGTAGTACTACTATACGTTACGACGAAACGAAAAAATTATATACGCGATATTTGTGCGTTGTAATACGCGCGTTTTAACCGATTTAGTTTGGTTACGCGTGTGCCATCAACGGCTAATTATGTTCGACGCTAACACGGACGTATATACGCGTAATAGAACGCGCGTCGAATACAGTGGACCGAAAGTACAAATTCGACGAAAATGGACCCCGCGGCGGTCAGTCGTTAAGTTATACACGCGCGGCAGATCGAAAATTGTCCCTGTAACGAGTCGCATTTCGTATCGATTAATTTCTGTGTACACGAAGTTCAGTTCGGTGAATACCAAGCCACGCTCGGGCTCTGTACGAAACAAGATCGGATAACGCCATTATTATTCGTCGAACAATGAACGGCGAGCCGGGCGGACTGTATGGTAGAAGCGATAGAAACGTTTTCAAAGAGACTACACGACGTCTTCGGCCGTGAGAATAACGGACGTTATCACCGAACACATCTCGTCCGATTGTTTAAAAGACTTTGAAAACGCGTCGTCGAGACAGATCGATTGTCGCGCGATATTAATAGCGAACCGTGTTTTTTTTTTTTTTTAAACAGTCGTTTACCGTTATTATTACTCGTTTAAGCCGTCGGACGTGTCCGGATACGAAATAGTTACGCGGGCGAATACGTAAACCCGAAGTAGGGATCGTCACCTACCCCCGGCCCCGACGGAAATTTCGGAACATACGCGTCCCGGATCCGTCGGTCGGCACGTCTCGCCGACAATGTTCAGCGAAAACCTTTTCGTTACAAACCGTTTTCGACACTTTACGTATTAATTAACGGCCGGCCGCGTACGTGCCGTATCGCGTGTATAAGAAATTATATTACACGCCGTACGCTATTTCCTGTTGTCGTCGTGGCGACGCGCCCGGAAACCAGTCGAACCGCTTATACCGCGGCGATTCATTCATCGTGTGTACTCCCCTCGCCGCCACACCGCGCCGCCGCGCCCCATTCAAGAGAACCGAGCGCGCGTATAATTCGTCGTCGCCAGGCGCTCGCGCGCGCCGCTTTTTTTCGTTTTTTTTTTTTTATTTTTCCTACCTGTTAATAAAATTACTTCGCCCGCGGATTTTTTTCCTCGCCGTATCTCTACACCTCAAGGTTAACGATTTGCGCGCGCGCCCGCTCGCCAGTGACTCACGCCCGTGCACCTGTGCGCGACTTTTACGACGATTCGCCCGGCCGTTTTTGGCTTTCGACGTCATCTTCGGTCATTTCAGGTTTCGTCGTTAAAACGCATTTCGTTCCCAACGTTTTCCGGTTTCGATAATAAAACGCGTCCGCGCTCGTTGCCAAAGGACAACGATTTAAAATACTCGTTATATTTTTAACACGTCCGCGAACATTTTCGCAAAACTTAAAGGCACAGTCGGAACGTTTCGTTGAAAAGCCGATGTTCGCGTGTCCTTTCAGCGTCGTTCGAAATAGTTCCACTTTTTGTATTTCCGTTATTACTTGTTTTTCGTAATTTCCTTAAGTTTTTGACCCGGAACGTGAAATAACGAGATTTTACGACTAGTAGTTTTTATATCGAAAAGTGCCTCGAAACTGTACAATTTAATCTAAAAAAAGAACGAAAAAGGCGCTTTAGACGGATTCTTTTTCGTTTTCGAAATTTTTCTCGACGACCGTGTGTAAACACCGGCGGGACAGTAACGAAATTTGTGACACGCCCGTTTCGAACAATAACGTACATACACGGTGACGTGTACGTCAACCATTCGGTCGAAATTCAACGGACAGAAATCGGACCGGGTGAAAAAAATTGCCGTTCGTTCGTTCTGAATTATTCCGGTTTTACCAAGGAAATAATCGATTTCGACGCGCATATCGATTTCGGCGGTTTTCAATACGCGGGTATTTCGGATCGACTGCGAAACGGGCCACGATATTTAGGTAAACGACGACTGATGAACGATTACGCGGGCTGACGAATCGCTCGTGTATGAATTCGAAATGATTACGTCGATAATTATTAAAACGTACCTTCCCGCGTCCGTAATACGTTCTTTAATTACTCGTGCCGAATATTTTACGTAAACGTATATATATATATATATATACGTCGGGTATTAATATGAAAAATAGGTGTTCGATGTAAATAAAAAGAATTTTAAACCGAGTAGTTTACGTAATATATTGCACAAATTACCATAAAAGGATTAGACGGCCGGGTTATTTATAAAATTATTTATGAATATTAATGCGGTAATATATATATAGTGCGTTACGTTATGTCTTTAATACTTTCTACCGTGAACAAACATAATAAATATCGCGGACGATGAGTTTTACACGGACAAATCTTTATAATAACATCGCGCGATTTTTTTATTACGTTTTTTGTTCGGGGTTCTATACGGCCGACGTTGTGCAACTAAGCTAATTACGTTCGTTCGACGATTGTTTCGCGCGGTAAATTACGTATTTGGTTAACTCCGAGAAACTAGCGACTATCGTTGGTTCGGCTGTAAAGTAAAAATCGTCGAATTAGCGATACGAACGACATAGTTTTATGATGCAATATCCGATGTCTGTCCCAAAAGTATCCGACCATCCTTCGTTTTTCCGCGCTTATTCGTGTCATCGTCCGGCTCCTGGAATCCGTCAAAGTGATCTCCATTTGACCGAACCACACGCCTCCACGTCCCGAAGCGGTTCTGGAAGTCAGTTTCCGAAATAGCCCGTCGCGTTATTTTTAATTGTCCCAGCGTGTCGTCAAATCGACGAGCGGAATTTTCAATATCGCTAACAGCCAAAAGTCACGAGGGGCTACGTTAGGACTGTACGGCGGCTGGCGAAGTTGAGCGATTTTCCGTTTTGCCAATAAACTATCGCACGAGATGTTCGACGAATGCGCTGGCGCGTTATCGTGGTGAACAAGCCACCATTTCACGCGGTCGTTTTATTCGCGCTACATCACGCGATCTTTTCAGAACTTTAACGTAAAATTCTTTGTCGATCGTCTGACCTCTTGGAACATATTCACGGTGCACAACGTAATCAGAAAAAAAAACAATCGTAAACGCGGGTCGGATACTTTTGGGACAGACTTCGTGTATTCTTACGGGAAAACAACAATGACCATTATATGTATCCGACGGTGTACGAATCGTCGATATTCCGCGCGATAATAACACCCAAGGGACGAACCTCCCGCCGCCGTCGGTAAATGTTCCGACTTATCGAGTCGCGAACCGCGCGATTTAACTATTGGCTGAAGCCGAGAAACGACGTTCGCGGTACGTTTGACGATATCGTGTCGGAGAATAAGACGCGAACGAAAACATTCCGCGAGGTTGGAAACTGCCCCGAATGATATTGACGTTGACCGAACGGCTTCGGCTGATACGCCTTGTCTATTGGCCCCGTCGGATTCCGATAAAGTATTACGAGCTTAAACGATTCGGTTCGGGTAGACGATTTCCAAATACTATTTTTATTTCGAACACCGTGTACGGTCGATACGCGTCTATTAAACGGCGGGAATCGTAATGTATTATGGTCGTCGATCATAGAAATGTCGACCGACCGCCATGGTCTGACTCTCGAACGTATTTGGTAAACGGCAAAGTTATTATTATCGTCGCGATTTCGCGCGTATGTTCGTTCGTCACGAACTAAATAATATTTTCAGATTCGTGGTCGACACGCGTAGGTCCGTAAGTAAGCTTCGACGGTGTTTTAAAATTACGATTCCGGGCACTCGCGGGCGAAATACAATATACGATCGTTATTCGAAAAAATTCGATTTACGCTTTTCCGTCGATCCAGCCAAATCATTAGCCGTATTCATTATTACGGACATTTTACGCGTCGCGGACAATATGTATACAGTTCCGTTTTAGAGATGTTGAGCACAAACGACGTACAATTGCCGAAACGAGAACGACTGTTTGTACCTTCGCGTTACGTTTAACGAAACTATTAAACTTAACCGTCCGGTTACAACCGTCAATTTCCTTCTACATAAACCGATTTTTCCCCATCGTTTAGTGTACACGTAGAGTGAAAACGCGGAAAACGTACGGAGCCGGTGAAGCGTCCGTGGTGAAATCGAGACGACGATTTTGGAATTTCGTCGGCTCGCTACCGGAAAGTACGATCGTCAGAGCGCGCGAAACGTCGCCGGCAAGAAACACTCGCCCGGCGGATTCTCCGCTCACGTTCGCCGCGTCGCCGTTCACCCACCGACCCCATTTATCGATTAAACCGCCGGAGTCGTGTCAGAATAAAACACGCGCGTTCGGCGAACGATTAACGATTTAACGTACGTGTATCTCGGTGGATCGAAAACCACCTCGCCGTCGAAAATATAATAAAGAAAAAAAAAACCGAAATAATAATAACCACGCGCGCGCGCGGCGTTTCGTGGACGATAACTCGTTTGGGTCACGCCGCGAACGGCTTCTCGTGTTGATTGAAATATACGAACGCGCGTACGAAACCGTTTTCGTATTAATATTCTCGAAATAATCCGGGCCCACCCTCGTCTACGCGCACGCGCGCACGTCTCGTCGCGGCGTGTTACGTGCATATTATACCATACACGCACGGGCGCGTCGTTTTAATTGCGTTCTTTTAATTAACGTCGCCGCCGTTATACACCGTAGATATATCGTGGCGGGCGCGATAAAGCTATTAAACCGCGCGTTTCTCTAGTCGGCGGTGGCTTCCGGACGCGTAATGCGTTTCTTCAAAACGTTTAAAAATTTTAATTACCGTCGTCCGGCCGCGCGCACGCGTATCGCTATAACGGCGGGCATTGGGGTGGGGGGAGCGAACTATCCCGCGTTAATTTCGTTATCGCGGCGTACTCGTCCCGCGGAGGGAGACCGCGGCGGGATACGTGCGCGGCCAGAGTAGGACAAACGCGGCGAAAAAAAATGGCCCGACGGTTGCCGATAATCGACGTACGCCGAATAGCGGGACGGCCGGGAGGCTAACATTAACGGCTGGGTGTGCCGATACGCGCGCTAGCGGGGCCCATTATCGTTTTGCGGACGGATCGGTCGAAACTGTTACGCGGAATCGTCGAATATTTGATAACCGCGAAACGGTTTGTCGTTACGCACTAGCCAACCACCCCGCCGAACCGAAAACGCGGCTCGTTGCCATTTTAGACGGGCGCACAAATCCGTAGTTAACGATCCACGCACACGCCTCACCGCGGTCACTATTATGTACGCATGTACGATACGATCGTGTCGCCGGGTCCCGGGCAAGCTTTTCCCGTACACGTCGGTCCGATGTACCCTCGTGCCGACGCAATTTCCGTCCCGAACGTTCGTAATTAACCAGTACTTCCGATCGTAAAATGGGCGCGTTCCGACGTCCGTTCTGGTCGAAATAGGGTCGTCATATATATATATGTAATTTTCGGCAAACGCGTCGACCAGTTTCTTTATATCGTAAAATCGCGGGCTTTTGAAATTTTAGGTAATCGTCGACAATTATCGCGCGGTTTACACGTTCTCTCCCTTTTTTTCTTCGTTTTATTTTCCCAGCTATTCGGGGTCGGCCACCTAGGTCCTCAACCTCCGCTTGACCCAATCTCGCGCATCACACACAGCAGTCCTCATATCACACTCAATCGCGTCTTTGGTCTTCCTCGTCTTCCTTCCACGCTCAATTCCATAACCGTTCTTATTGCTTCCGAATTTCCTCTACTCGTAACATGACCACCTAATCTATTCTCCCTCATTTTATCCATAATCGACGATACTCCTATATTTC
>JAIPRN010003162.1:0-23449 GCA_025469175.1 Geopemphigus sp. TES_GeoC_2020 | reverse complement strand
CCGCGGCGGCGGCCGATATTTTGCGTCGTTTTTTTTTTTGTCGCCAGTGTGTGAGCGTGCGCGGCGTTTGGCGGAGCGCGACGTTGTTCTATGACCGACGTTAGCCCGGCCCGATTTGGCGATCGGGTTCGCTAACGGAAGAACGCGGTCGGGTTCCGTCACGGGCCTCCGCGGACCAAGATTGAGGAATTTCATTTCGTACACGCGTAGGAGGGACTCGCCGTTAGCACTTTTTGTGTTGGGGGCGAATAATGACTTCCGAATAAAAACGGTCGTCGCCAGCGTTCGTTTAAAACGATCGAGATAAATTGCCCAATGTGTCGCGCTCGTAACGTTTTGTAATTTTTTTTACGCGCGGCGTTACCCGAATCGGTTTTTATTTATCGCCGCCGGTAAACGATCTCGAATTACGTAGCGAGAGCTACAACGTACGAATAATATAGGCGGCGGCGGGAGGGCGAAGCGATTACCTATCTGCGGGGTGCCGGGTGGGTGGGTGAGACCGTTTGGCGTGGCCTAGATTAAAAATATCGTTTAGCGCGACGAACGAACGATTAAAATTATCGCGGCAATTCGCGCCCGAATATTTATAGAACCCGTCGTTAATAATTCAACCGTTAATCGTCGGTCGTACAGGTACGAATCGTGATACACGTATACCATTTTTGCTCGAATATAAGCGTAGTTGTAGTAGAAGTCATGGTGGTCGGTGGGGGGGGGAGAGCGACCAAACGTAACCATAACGATCGCGGTTATAGGTTCTAACGGTGTTGCTTACGACACCGTCGCCGTTCATCGGTGTCCCGGCGAAACGGAAACGCGCGATTAATAATCGTTCGTCGAACACGTCGTTTACGCGACGAGTGGTCTAGGCGGCGTGTCACGCCGTCCGGACGCGACGGACACTTTTCAGAAAAGTCGGGACGGGCAAACTGCGGCGCACCCCTCAGACACACGAGATCGTCTCCGTGCGCCACTTATACGACGCCGCCGGGAACGGTTCCAAACGGAGACCGTGGCGCAAGTCCAACTCACCGGGTCACCGTTGACGTCAGAGGCTTTTATTTCCGAAGGTCCGCCGTCGCTATTATTTTTATTATTTTACGCGGGCGTGCGCACACACACGCGTGTCTCGACTACCGCGCGCAACGACGACGACGACGGTTTGTCTGCGATCGTCCCGAAAATAATATTCGCGCGCGATCGCGTCACCGATATTTTCGTCCACGCCGCGGTGTGTGTCCGCGCGTTCGTTCCGTATAAATATACGCGCGATTCGTTTACGCCGTCGTCAAATCGTAGCCTATGTGTATATAATAATGAGTCCGTCGCCACCGCGCGTTTCTCGATTTCTCCGCCGCCCCTCCTCCACACCATTGAGACTGATTCCGACCGAGTCCGACCGTTTTTTAATCGTCCGTAGTAAAAACGCCGGCGCGTCCGTTTCTTTTTCGCTTTCGTAAAATATTACGGTACGTCTCGTATTTTACGCGCGCGTTTTCGCCCGTTTCGTTTTTTTTTTACAAAAGCGTCCGTCATAAACAAACGGCGTTAAGTAATAATAGCGTCGACGACCACCCGTAGCGACCGTTGTTGTCGCCAACTTTGCCGACGTTCCACTCCCCTCGCGTCGTTCGTAGAGAAGATTTTCTCTCTCCCGGAAATTCGGAACGTGCCCTACGGCGTTATTTTACCGTATGCGGCGGGGAACGAACGTTTTCGAAGGATTTTGATCGCGCGGCCTCCGGTCGTACTTAAACGTCTATTAGAAAACCGAATACGAGCGACGACGAAATAAAAACACCGCGACACGGTACGTGACGACATGCCTCGCTTACACCGTCCGTTACGAGTCGTTCGGCGAACATATCGGTAACCATATTACGCCGATCCGCGTTGTTCGAAAACGATTTACCGATTAAAAACGTAACGAATACCGTACGCGCGCGCTAGTCGAAAGCGTCACGAGTCGCGCGATTCGGCGTACCGTAGCGCCGGCGGCGACGATTTGGCGCGGCCGATTTATCGCGTTTGCCGCCAAACGGTGGTAAACGAACGGGCGAAGAGCGAAACGGAGTAACGCCGGTCGATTTTCGTTCCGCTGGTCGTTTTAGACATCGATTGTGGTCGGATAGCTCGGTAGTGTACAACAATAAAGGCGGGTACGGCGAGTGGAAATTCGAGATTCGGACAGTCGCGCGGGTTTCGTAAATAAATCGACGGGTGTACGCGTGTCTGAGCCCCCACCCCCGTCCGAATCAAGCGTCCGCTCTATTGGGTAGGTTAGACGAGCGCGCGAAAATCGAATCGACTTGAAAAGCGCGACGTGGGTTTTTTGTACGCTACGGGTTTTCTCGGACGAGCGGAACGGGTACGAATTTCGCCGTCGGAAAACATTTTTCATATACGGGCGCGCGCGTCCGACGAATGTTCGAACGACGACCGCGAAACACCGATCGGCGGCGACGCGATCGTCTCTGCGCGAGTCGTTTGTCGCGGCCCATAACGTTCGCGCGTCCCGTCGTTACCCGGTGAACCCGACGAACGTAAAACGACATCCCGAAGGTGACACACGCGCGTTGTCGTCCAATCGGTACATCCGGTACGATAAAAAAACACGGTCGGCCACCGAACGGAAACGACCGTCCTCCGAACGCGATTGATTGTCCACGCGGCGGAAAACGTGCCGTTGTACCGCGCGATACTCTGTTGGGGGAGAGAGGGGGGGGGATAATCGTCTCAGGAACGCCTTCTCAGGAACGATTTAACGGCGGACCGACGGGATTCGTTCGAAAACAAACACGCGCCCTGACGGTACGTGCGTACGGACAAAAACGCGTATTTTACGCGCCGAGCGAATATCAAATACGCGCGGGCGATTGTTTCGTGGGAACGGACGACGATATTTGTCCGCCGGGCAAACAAAATTATTTTCGTCTCTTGGACGCGCGCAATATTGCGCCATCGCGCCGGCGTACAACGGCGTTACGACGTTTCCGTATTTACGAAAAATACGCGCATTTAATCGCGACACACCTACGGAACGTGCCGGTAAATATCGCGGGGCGATCTCCGTAGCTACCGATACGCTTCCGTCTATCACGGGACATCGTCGTCGTCGTACGAACGCGGCGAAAAAAACCCGGACGACGCGCGTTCGATAATTTTCTCGCGTACGTATTTTCCTCTAGCCCCCTCCACCGGAGGCCGCGGTTGCGTTTGGCGAGAACGTCGGACCGGACATTCGCCAACCGCGTTGGCCTCGAGAAGTTACGAGGAAAAAGAGTTAGCGGAACAACCGTCGTCGTCGGTAATTTGTGAAAAAGCGAAAATGACGAAATCTACGGTTTCGCAATCGTACAAATATAATCCGATACGAGGACGGAAGGATTCGCGGGGATCCGATTACTTCGCGCGCGGATATTTTAAACGCCGGAGGAACGTTGAGGCCCGACGACGCGAACTGATCGCCCGTTCACGTATTCCGATTGATCGGTGTCGACGCCACCGAGCCCGTACGATTTAGGACGCCCCCGTCCGAAATATTTTATTAATCGTTCGCGTTTCGTGGTCGACGTCACGACGGAACGATCCAAGTAACGTGCACGGCATTTTACCGGACGAATAATTGGCGTAACTCCGAATAGCGTAATATCGTTATTTCCATTCGTCGTCCGGTCGGTTGTTTTTATTTTATCGTTATCGATTTTGTTATTTCGTTTCCAAAACGCCGGCGTTCCTAATACGCATCTGCCCCTCACGGGACGGAATGACCGCGGGCCACCGTCGTCGCCCGAATTAGCGAAACGTACGCGCGCGCGTTTAACACGGCAGTACGAACGAAAGGGTATACAACTCGGGATTTTTTTCGGTTCACGCGCGTGGCGGTGGCGAACAGTGCCTTCGGTAATTCACGAAATATACGATTTTACGACCGTCGCCGGGTGTATCCGGTCCAACGGCGATACGAACGCGCACCATGCCCACTCGACAAATATCCGTAAACGCGCGAACATTCATAATCGATTTTGCCGATATTTAACAGCTCCCCGTCCATGTACGTACGTATAAGTACGACGGCGGTTATGTAGGCGGGCCCGGTCGCTTTCACCGCGTACGAAAGTGAAATCTTTCCCGGTATCGTTCGAAACTAGTAAATTCGACTACGCGCGCCCGCGAATAGTAATTAACCTAACCCGGCCGATAAAACGTCCGAGTTTCGAACAAATCGTACGCGCGCCGAGTTAGTAACGCCGTTTCCGGTTTCCTACAGCGAACGCGATAAGATGTTCCGGAACGGGCGATAAATGTAGGCGCCCCGGATCTTCGAAAGTCGCGCGTTAATAGTTTCAATCGCAATTTAAAACCCAAACACCTAATCACCGCTCGGAAAACAGTGGACACGCTAAACGGAATCGCGCGGACGAGAGCGGGACGAATTTCTCGAACAGACGGCTATACGGCGCGCGACGATTACCCCGAAATCGCCGTCAACTTTCGACGATTGTTTCGACGAATTGTCCCAATGTCACGCGATGACACCGTGTCGAATCATCTCCCGTGCGTCCACCAATCAATATCCGTGTATATTATTGTCCTTGACGATTTACGTGACGACGACACGTTGATTTCGTGACGTTCGAATACGCACGCTCGCCGAACACGAACGGTGACGCTCGGGCGGACTATATAATAATCGTAAAGGGCCCGCGCGAATGGTTATTATTAGCGGTCGGCCGTCACAAACAACCGTCGATTGATATAAATGCCGAAACGTGATGTTAAAAAACACGGCCGCCGCGTAATGTCGTACCGTGGCGAAACGGAAGCAAGCGCGCGTCGCTGCTATTCGAACGGAACGATTAACGGGAATCGGCGTTTTCGCCGTATCGAACGCGAATTACGAGACCCCTGCAGATGATAACCGATATTGTCAGCCCGTACGTCGCCACGTCGGTCGCGGCCGGTAGTCGTTCGCGAATATTGTCGGCGCGCGCTCGAAAATCTCGCTACGCGCGGCCCGTGGAGGAACCGATCGGAAGAGCGTACGATCGTTAGGCCGCAAATCGGCCCGAAGGGTTCGCCCGGGTGATTAGTTTCGGTATATCCGTCGCTTTTGTTGTCGAAAACGAACGGACTACGGGAACCGCCCCGCACACCCTTTGTTTTCCAAACGACGGTCCGCCGACGAAGAAACGGTTCGGACTTGTACGCGCGTGTATATTATTATTATTATTAATACGACGATCCTATTTCGGAATTTTCGATTTTAGAATTTCTTTAAATATAAACAACGCGAGTGCTCGTACGTGATCAATCGGTGCCAACGGAATCGTTGTTGTTTTTTTGTCGTCGCCGCCGTCCGGCGAATTGTGTTCGAGAAGTGGACAACCGCCGATATTTTGACGAAAGCTTTTTAATCGTCGGCGTTGTTTACGCGGCGCGCGGTATCATCGAGCCGTTTAAAAATAAACGTTCTCGTTTTCGGCGCGACGGCCCCACAGACGCCCGGTACCGGACACACGGCTCTACATTAAACGCGCGCGCGCGAGACGAGCGTCGCACTCGTCACGGACAACGAGACAGCCGTATGTGTCCGCTTACTTCACTCACGCGCGGCCACTTTGGCGCTTTTTTTGGCGTAAACACCGGCGCGCTTAAGGTGTGTGTGTGTGTGTGTGTGTGTGTGTGGGTGTGAGGCGATTAAACGCGACGACAATTCGGATGGGAAGGAAACACGTAGGTGTTTATTTACCGGCACGCGCGATTAGTTAGACGTTCGGCCAAATCAAGAGTAACGCAGCGGTGACTAGAAACGCGAAAAACGGCCCTCTTTTACATAAACGGCGAATATTGTTTTATAGAACGTAATAACGCGCGGCAAAACGTTTTCGAATTTGTAACCGTGTCCCTAACCGGCCCTTCCCCCCCGATAAATCGTTTTCACGGAACATAACCGCAATCTGGCCGACGTTATTATCGAAACGGCACGACCTAACCTAACGAACAACAACGTCGCCGAAATTTTTTCGAACAATTTTCGACGACCCTCCCCGCGTGTCCGTTTGCCCGTCACGCGCGTCATCCTATTGTCTCGGGCCACCGGGCACGTTCTACTACTAACTGCGCGCGCCGCCGTCGCCACTCCTCGCGGTTCCGAATCTATATTACGTACTTATTTCCGGCGGCGCACGTCCTACTACCGACGACGACGACGACGATGTCATCGACCGGCCGGGCGCGTCGAGTTTTTGGCACCAGCTCGTAACAGCCGTAGTCGGTTAGGTTGTCCGACGGCCGACTCGACGCCGCGGTCGGATTATTAAATCTTCGATAAACCGTACGCAAAAACGCCCGTGCGAAAGACGGTCCTCGATGGACGCGAAGAGGCGCGTAGAACAAAAATGGCGGGTTTGGTCAAGTGCAAGAAGGAAGTGGTGACGACGGTGGTAGTGGTGGGGGGAAGAAGAGGGATATACGCAACGTATTGACGGCGTGTGAACGAGTGAAGGGTTGCGCGGTTGTGGCGTAGCCGTACATAGCTTGGTGACGTAATCGCGCGCGCGCGTTTATGTGTGTGTGTACACGTGTACGTGTGTACGCTTGTGTATAAACGGCCCAACGACGCCGGCATGACCCGTTTGTTTGACGAATACGGCCGCCGTCCTTTCGTTATGCGCGCAAATTAATTCGCGTCCGCCGACGTTCGTTCCGTCGGCGCCG
This sequence comes from Geopemphigus sp. TES_GeoC_2020, assembly GCA_025469175.1. NCBI lineage: Eukaryota > Metazoa > Arthropoda > Insecta > Hemiptera > Aphididae > Geopemphigus > Geopemphigus sp. TES_GeoC_2020. Next base: position 16,726 of record JAIPRN010003162.1, on the reverse strand, counting down.
ACGGTTCGTTTAATACACGCACGTAATTTTGCGTCACGCGAGGGGACCCTTACAAATGCGAGCGGGACACGCGGACGACACACGACGCGCGCGCGTGCAGACTCCGCCGGCCGGGCGACCGCCCGCGTTACACGGGCCCGGGACAGAAGACCGTACAAACAGTGTCGAGATGACGACGCAGGGAGGGACAAGGGGGGGGGAAATGACGAATAGTAGTACTTCACTCGGACCGACGTTTTCTTTTTTTTTAAAACGGCCGACCGATTCTCCCGTATTCTCGATAATCGATTCGAACTCATTGTTTTTTTAACCCACGGGTAATGAAGCTACGGCGTCGCGTCGTTGTTTCCGAGACGTCGGTGACGCGTTCGTTCGTTCACATTTTGAACGTCGCCTCGAATGGAAGTTCGTCGACTACTACAATATTATAGGCCGCTGTTCGGTTTCGCTATTCGTTACCCATTTACGTACCGTGTTTACGGTAAATACCGCGCGGCGCAAACGGCGTGGTTTACGGACGACCGTAAACCGCGCGCGCGCGTATTCCGTTCGGCCTTTAAACGCGCCACTCGTACGCGCGCGCACTTCGCATAGAACGGAACGTGTACGGAGCGGAATTCGAAAAATTAGCCCGACGACGGGCTAATTACAGGCACTGTACAGCGGTCGGCGGCGCCCGAGCCGGTGTTCGAACGGCGATCGTGCGTTATTCGATCGGAATTTATCGTTCGAATTTATCGAACCGACGCGCGTATACAAACGGTATAAACAGTTTCCCCGGCGCCAAAATGCGCCTCTTTTCGAATCGCAACGACCCCGGATCAGCTCTATATACTACACAGCGGTAACCGCCGTGCCGACCGATCGATCCATCCAGTACGCGCGGTGACGTCACGGTTCACCTAGGCAACCCCCCCTCGTCCGCTTCAAACGGGCCGGCCGTACACGTGCGTACGCACTCACCGTACACAACCCGTATTCGAAAACGGAATAGTTTCGCCGTTCGGTTTTTGTTTCGTATAGTCCGGTTTATCGTGAAAACGAAAAGCCATCCCCCGTTACGCGCCGACGAGCGCACCACCGGACGACGTATTTCCGTGACGATTTTCGGATTAACGGTATTTTGATTCCGGCGAAACGAAAGCGACGGGACGACATTCCGGTCGAACGCGAGCGAGCGAATCGATCGGAAACGACGGTTTTTCATCCGTTTGGATGGCCGGCGAAACGTAATTCGTTCGAACAGATCCGCCGCGAACGTATTTACCGCACGGAGAGAAATCGTTGGCCAGAGAAATCCGACCGGCGCCGAACGAGAATAAAAAAATTTCACCTCGGCGCGCGCGAAGTACGGCGTTTAGTTCGTCGGTAGTTTACGAAGTCGCGAATTACGTAAATTCCGACGAGCCAACGCGTGCGGTCATTTACGGGTTGGCGCCGCGGCGATTTACTCGTTTCGTTCGCGCGACCCGTATATTGTTCGTATTTGCTAATCGGAAACGATTGGGGAACGTGAAACGTTTCGGCGTACCGAACGAAACGCGAGGAGCAGAACGTTTCGTTTTCGAATACGTATACGCCGACCGACGCGTATTTAAGGCCGGGGGAACAACAGTCGTCGACGAAATTCACGCCGGTGCCGCGGCCGTTCGCGTACGTATAAAGTTTTCAAGGCGAAAACTGTACGCCGGAGCCAAAACGTCAATCACGGTGACATACGCGCCTAACGCAATAGCGTATCGAATAAACACGAATATTGCGCCGAGTACACCGGTGACGTATTTACAATGAGGGGGGGGTTTCCCCTCCCTCGGAAAATTTTCAAACGCGCCGATAATATAATCGTAGGTAGTCGGTTTATTTTGTAAATTACGACCAAGTTAACGGAATATTTTAACGTTTAACGGAAAAGGTTCTTCGATATCGTTAATTTAGTTTCGTACGAAACCATTTATAGAATTCCGATAAAATCGGCAATATTTCGAAATTATTTCGTTATATTACGCGATACCTCTCCCGCCACCGAAAAAAAAAAAGTTCATAAAGTCGGAGTATACTGACGTGCACGCGACGCTGCCGACTGTACGGCGCGTGTTTGGGGAACGGCAAACGCGTATAGTATGTACGCGAGATCCGAACGCGTTTTTACGTTCCCAAGGTTAGGTCGATGTTGGTAAGCGAAAAAAAAGGTTTATATTGTCACGTTATCGGCGGGGCCCGTCGCTCGTTGCCGTATCGACACGCCGTCCAGTGTTGGCGGCGAATAGAAAAACGTTCGGGCGCGCTACGTAATTACGAATAATTCGATATACGCGATTTTATCGGCGAACAATAATCGTCGGATATTTGTCGTACGAACGCGTTGCGCGCGCGCGCGCACGACGCGAACAGATTCGTTTCGGTTGTACGACACGTTTTTCACGGTTATCGTCGTCACGTACAAGTGCGCGGTTTGGTGGTAATTAGGCGCACAGAGAAGGACGGCTCGACGAATTGTCCGCGTAAAAACGAAACGACGTGGCGCGAAAACACTACGAATTCTCTAAAATCGAAGACCGAACGAGAATTGGTTTCGGTAACGTTTCCCGTTTACGAGGTGTGTTCAAAAAATGACGGGAATTTTCGTTTTTTTTTTTTTTTTTTGAGAAAAATATTCATTTATTCCTCTACGGTAGTGTAGTTTCCTTCAAAGTAGCCGTTCAAGTAGTAGTAGTAGTAGTAGTTCGAAGGCCGTTTTAAAATGGAATAACCGAACGGCGCGATCGAACGGAAAAAACGTTTCGAAACGACGGCGTACGTGTATTATGTATGGCGTTCGAATGCCGCGGCGAACCATTTCCGAGAGTAGTCGAAAAACAAAACGTATCATCGGCTCGTCCGTTTGTGCGCAATTCGGCCGTTACAAACGTACTCGGGGTGCACTGTCCGCCGACGTTTTGGCGAACGCAAATACACGTGTGCTCCGTCTGTCGGCGATTCGAGTACGAGATGGTCGTGCGTGGACGACGGACAGACGGACGAACGAACGGGACATGGAAGGACAACCGCGTCGGGACGATTTTCCGCCCGAAATTCGTCCCGGACCCTCGCCCCGTCCCCCCATCTCCCGTACAACTCGGGGACGCGCGCGTATATAATAATGGACGTTTAGCGAAAACGGATCCGTACGCGTTCCTATGAGGTGCGCGTTGGGTATAATTAAGAGCGTCTGGCGAAACAAAGAATACAAAGCGCGCGTGTGAATGAGCCAGTATAAAATGTACGCGTGCGCGTGCGCGCGTGTACGAGCCAGTATAAAATCGTTCACGTCGCGCGCGCGCGCGTGTGTGATTTCTTAAGGTTCAAGGATCTCCAGTAACTACGGGTCGCGGCGGGTTTCGCGTCCGGCGGCGCCGTTTCTGTTTTTACTACGTAGGCGCTCCGAAACGGAAAAAAAACCCCTCGCGTTCAGTTATAAGTGCGCGGGCGCGGACCAAAGCGCGTTCGTGCGTCGTTTACGTAACGCGTTCGATCGAACGTACCTTATAGTCACAGCCAGCACGACTATTATCACAGCGACGAGCACCATGGCGATGAGCACACCGCACACCATGTACACTCCTTCGTTCGGAACATCTGTAAACAGAAAAACAAAACGAGCCGTCGTTATCGAGGAAAGAACGGTTTTTTTTTTCGGCGACCAATATTAATAATAAGGTTTTCGCGAGCCTAACCGGACAGGCGGACGTGTCCCGGCCGTCCGAGGGTGAAAATTTAAACCACCCTTCCCCGGACACAAATATATATATATATATATACGTATATACAGCACGCTCGTGTGTACGACGCCGAGGAACGTATTCCGTTCGTTCGGTCCGCAAAACGAAAATTTACGTACGGCCCGTAACGAACGTTTTACGTATAAAACGTAATAACGCGCGCGCCGCGTTTTTTCCCCGTTTCTCTCTCAGACGGGATCATCGACTCTTCCTCTGCAGGTCACTAACTTCCTCTTGTAACTCTCCTCCGCCCCATGTATCTCGCGGGCGCGCGCGTGCGCGATTTGTCTACACACACACACACACATGTCCGCCAGACGCGCGGTTGTTGTTATTCAGGGTTTCTCATCCCTGTACCGCAATCCAATCCGAAAACGTTCGTATATCCGACGGCCAATATATAACGAAATATATACTTTACCGTTAGGCAGTCGCGATTATTTTCGACGATTTCCCCCCTCCCCCTGTATAACGATCGAATAAATCGATCAATTATCGGGTACCTGCACCGTGGAGGTTTTTTTACCGTCCATTCGTCCAGTGGCCGTAGTTTTTTACGCTTCTTATTATGTTTAAAATCGTCACTACATACACACACACACACACACGTACGTATGTTTCGAACCCACGCGTCGATTCGTTCGTTTTTTTTTTTACGCTGTCACGCGTATTTTTTCCACTAACGACGGTTATTCGTCAATATCGTCCGACCGACGGGATACGAACCGGGCGGCTCTGTAAATACCGTCGCCGTGTATCCGTCCTATACGCGATAATTCGGCGACGATTGTTCGGACCGACCGTCGGCCGACATCAACCGTGGTTGGTTAGTGGTATGAGAGACGACCGTATGAAACCGTAACCGCCCGTGGTATCTAACGGTTATCTTTCGGCCGGGGTAACAATGGATGTACCGTTCGCTCGCCGCGGCGTATTTCGTTTCGTACCGGAGAGGAGAACACGAGTCGACGACCACGTTTCGGCGGGTTTGTTGTACGCGGCGCGAACGAAACGGCCGGGTGGGTGTCTCCGTGGCCCGGGCGTTGTCCGCGGACACAACGACGAGGCCTACCGTCCGCGAGCACCGTCGACGACGCGTTTCGACATTCGCGTAATTTATTCGGCCGCGTAAATACCGGAACGTACGCGTTCGAAATACGCGACGGTAATTGTATTCTACGGGGAAAACGCCAATCGTCGCGCGCGCTCTAATCGTACGGCGCCGCACGTGCCCGTACGAATCCGTTGGCCGTTTCGCTATCTCACCGTTGGCGCGGCGTTGTTCGCTCGCGCCATTGGCGCAATAAATTGAAATCCTGTACGCGAGTTCGGAATTGATTACGTAATAATCGCGTCGCCGGTAAAACGAACGCGCGATAATTTCGAAATTTCGCTAAAATCCAGTCCTCCTCCACCACCACCACCTCTTTGCCGGATTTACAAACTCGTTTCTTTTCGACGTTAGTTGGACACGAACAACGGGCAAAAGTAAAAAATAACGGTTTACCTAATCAATAGTAACCGGGGTAGATATTCCTCCCCGCGCGTCGAATATGATGCGTAGGTATCAACAACGGTTACCGCGACGTGGGTTACAGCGGCCGAAACTGCCGCGAACCGAAACCGTCGGAAATCGTCCGCGACTACGCGTCCGTTTTCAAAATGGTTTTACGCGCGGTCGAGACGTCGGGGCAGGCACGTATCGCGTCGCATTATCGCCCGTTTCCCCCCATCCCGCGAACCGAGATTAACAAACGGTTTCGTTAATCGCCTACGGGTTTTTAATTCGTACGTAACGTTCGTACGATTACTGTAAAACGTTCGTCGCGTCCGTTAATACGGCCGATTTACAATCACCGAACGTTCGGCCGTTTGGTGCGTTCCTCGTAACGAGACGACTCGCGTTCAGTCGTCGTCGTCGTCGTCGTCGTCGTGACCTTTCTCGAACGATCCGACGATAACCCGGCACGGTTATAAAATAAAGACGCACATCGCCGACTCGGTGGAACGGTTCACGGACTCGACGTTTCGATTCGCGTTTCTCCAAGTATTTATCGTAAAAGCAGTCACGCCGTGGCCGTCGGTCCGGTCTCACGTGTGCGTAACGTGCGCCCGCGGTATTTTATCGGCGCGTTGAATATTCGAAACGCCGCCGTTGTAGTCGTTAATACGCGTAAACTGTTTTCGGGATTGTCCCGGCGGTTAGGTTGTATAGAGGGGGAGGGGACGTTTTGGCCCGAACGAACGCGATGTTTTTTACGGGCAACACGAAACGCCAATTGTCAACACGCGCAATAAAGTGTAAGACGCAATTAAAGTCGCGATAAAATTACGAACGACCGGCCGTTGTTGTTACACTCGATTCACGACGTAATTCGTCAGAGCCACGAGGTGGTAATTATCGCAACGTCGGGAGGGGGGGGGAATTATTAATAACGTTTCGTTCGCGCGCCTATAAGCTACGTACGTGTAATTAGAAAATAGTCGTCGGTATCGACGAAAATTGTCGGCTTTTGACCCGTACTAGAGTTATCGGACGTATCGGAATGAGGGGGAGGTGTGTGTGTACAACACATCGTAAATCGGGACACGACGAACGAACGAAAAATTGAATGGCTCGGGCGAAGAAGAAACGTACTCGGCCACGAATACATCGGCCTGTGACCAACAACTCGGACAATTTTCGCGGACACCACCCCGGGGGTCCGTCGGACGTTATCGGTCGGAACGTGTACAATCAATTATTATACGGCCGGAACGCGGCGAACGATTGGAAACGGTGACGAGGAGGACATCGGGGTGGGGGGTGGGCGCCAGTGAAGAACGGGAGCGCGTATGTTCGAAGACCGCGGACCGAACGGAAAACTGCGTCCGAATTACGGGCGGATACAGTTTAGCGTGTCGTTCGAACACTATCAACGGCGTTTCGAAATCAACGATATCTCGTAGACCGAATACGCGCCCGCTATTGAATATGTACAACAAACAGTCCGTCCGTCCACCGGGTCGACGTGTTCGTAACACAAACAAAACGGTCCGGCGCGAACGGTATCGTAAACGGGCGAATCGGATCGTAATGGCGGCGGTGATGGACGTTGAATAATAACGAGACGAACCTATCCGAGGGCTCTGGCGCGCGCCGACGAATAGTCGTTTCATAAATTTACGAAAAGTACGCGCCGCCGGCCCGGAGTTATCTAAAAATAAGTTTATTTACCGTGTCTACTTTTGGGTATTACGTGTTAGATGTTTGTCGCGTCGATGTTTTCGCGAACGCTCTAAAGAGATTAACAATAAAATACGCCGACCGATCGCGTAACGCCACGGCCAACGTCGTTTCGTAATTATTTAAGCGCCCAAACGTTCCGCGGACTATATGTACGTGTGTGTGTGTGTGTATCACGTGTTAAAGACGGACGTCGGTAGGAAAATTCGTTTCTCGCGAAATTGTCGAACACCTCCCCCGTCGACGGTTAATAAATAGAAATACACGCGGACTACGTTTAAACGAAACACCACTTGGAAACGGAAAATCGTGTGGTACAAACAACCGGCTAGCCGAACGTATGTAATATGTTCAGGGACGGCCACCGAACAAGGGGAGGGGAAATATATCCTTGTTCTCTCGGTAATAATATATACGCGCATTCGTCGAAACAACGTAAATAATAATCGGGTTTTTTTTTTATTTATAAATTACCCGATAAAAAAAACTATTCTCGCGATTTTTTTATTCCCCCCTCCCTCCAACTCGCGACAAAACCGAAACAATGCCTACTATACTACATTTTTTCCGAATTTCTTTCCACGGTCGTTATTAAAACCGCGTTACTTTCGTGTTTACGTGTTGCGTAATTAACGTCAGTCTAGAGTCGTCTTAATGGCTTGGCCACGACCATTGGTCGCCGTGGGATTATAAATATAACCCCGACCGAACTACCGGACGAAATGGCGGAAAATAAAAATAGCCGTTTCGTCGTCGTATTATTACGACGATAAATCATCGAACGTTTTCGGTTTATACTTTCGAATTGTAAAATTGGTGCGTTACCACGTTCTTAAATTACGTTTTTAACGATCGAAACGCTTGTTAAACAATCAACCGGCGGTTGAAGGGGCGACATAATCGTTCGACCGCCGCCATCGCGTACGTTTAATTTTAGAAACGTGAAAAACGACGAAAACGTCGCGCGCTTAATTATCGTTTGAAAAAAATCGTCCCGATTAATTTCGTCGGACGGGGCGGGGGGACGGGTCGCCCGAATGTGTGGGAAATGATAGCGCGCGGATTTTTCGGAACTCGCGTTTGAAATGACGTAGCGGAGAGTCCGACCGCGTCCATGTCCGACGAAATCGCGCGATCGGAGGACTAGCCAACGAAAACCATACGCGGGTCGCGGCGAAAACGGTTGTAACACCCGAGACCGAAAGGACGTCGCCTCGGTATATTTGACGAAACGAACCGGACACGAACTCCCGTGGGACGTTTCTATTTCGTTCGTTACAACGCGGACAAATATTTCGCCGTCGAGAGAGCGTTTTGGGAACGTTCGACACGACGGCGTAAATGTAAAACCGGACAGGATTCGCGAGTACGTTAATTTACGTACAACTACTCTTCGCGCACTGAAATCACCGGTTTTGCGCCAATAATAACGGTTAACGACCGTCGATTTTCCGAGCCAAGTGGGTATATATATATATATGCTGGCCCGTATCGAAACGCACGAATTAGACGTGCCGACTGTCACGAATACGCGCCTCGCCGTGCGTCGGTTAGCGACGCTGCCGACCAAGTTCGGAAATCGTAACGGTCGAGAGCGGTGGACTCGCTGCTAAGATTTCCGTCCGTCGTTTCCACACGGACGGTAACGTTTAAAACGATGACAATGGTTGTTGTTGTTGTTGTTGGCGACTTACCGACATGTTCGGACGAGTATTCCGGATCTGAAAAATAAAAAAACGGTACGTTCGTCAAACGGAGAAGGTATTACAAAACGCGCGGGCGGTACGTTCGGGGTGAATATACGCGATTACGTTGTCGCGCGGCGTAGAATCGGACGTACAAAGTACGGCGCTAAAAACGGGCGACGAGTAATTTCTCCGTCGCGGAGTTTTCCGATCAAAAATATTCCCGAGTTGGTGGTCGACGTCGTCGACCGGTACGGTCTTCTATACAAACCCCGGCCGTCGGTCGCTCAATTTAAAGCAGCCGTATCGAAAACAACAAGCCGAATAATTACTCGTTTAAAGTCCGAAACGTAAAAATATATATCAACGGCGCGCGAACCGCACGCATGTACACGTTTGAACGGGTAAATATTCGTAAGATTTGTTGAAACGAAAAAGCGAAAATCGGAAAACTTCGTTAAATCGACGCTATCGGGGGATAGGATAGGATACAGTTACGATAGGATCGTACGAATACAGTTTCCGAAATTAGTTCACCGACGATAGACGGGTACGCGAACGGGCTTTTCGTTTTGTCCGAGTTGTCGCCCGAAAACGTAACGAACGCGCGCGTTTTGTCGCGACGATTTTTGCCGGGCGACCGTCGTCCTCGGCGAACAAATCGCGAGCGCGCGCGCCCTTGTCGAAAATACAAAAAATTTCCGGTTATCGCTCGGTATTTACCACGGCGTACTCGTCGGTTAGTCAAGCGCGGTAATTACAACGATTTAACGGTAGCCGGGTGGTACGTTTGGATTCGAGCGGAGCGGTTACTTCGTTATTCCGGGGCTTGGTTACAACCGACCGGTCCCCGGGTTTGTACGCCGACGAACGCGTCCATATGATAATATTTATCAAGTGCGCTCGCGCGAGACATTTTGTTTTCGACGTTTTAATATCGGTCCCGACCGTAATCGCGGTTTGTTTCGACGATTTGTTGTTCCGACGCGCGGCAAACGGCTTTCCGTTATCGAATTTATCACGTCGCGCACGGCCGTCGGCACACATTACGCGGCGCGACGTAATCGTGTCCGATCGTAGCGGGGAAAAACCGTCGGGAGAGGCCGCGGCCTTTTACGTACGTAACGAACGAAAAATCTCGTAGCGAAAACGTTTATCCGCCCAATAGTTAATAACAAAAACGGTATTTTTCCGTCCTCCCGTAAACGACACCTCCATCGTAATTACGGTTCGGTAATCGCGTCGTTTCGTATCGAAATTGTACGCGTACGTACACGTTTCGCGTCGCTTATTACGTACGAGAAATGTAACCTTGGCAGTAGCGATAACATACTACACAGACGAAATTGCGCGTGTGTGTATACCGCGCTCGTACGTATCATATGTATGTGTGTATATATATATATTGCGAGTTCGGCTTGGCCGTATCTCGGAAACAATACGCGCGTGCGGTTTCGTGTTCGTGTAAACATCGTCGACGACGGCGCGAACGGTGGGTTTCGGGAAAATGGCCGACGGGCGCGCGCGTCCGCGTCGTATTCTCGCAAAAGGCGAAACGAGTCGCGCCATCGAACCGTCGATTCGGATTTTAGAAAGCCCGCCGTGCGCTAGTCGTCGTCGTGACGCCATCGTGCGCGTCGTCGCACGTTCTGTACAACACTACTAGACACGGCCGGTCGGTTAGAAAAACACAAATATCGTCGGGTCTCTCTCGCTCCGTCTACATAGTCTTTGCCCAATAGGAAAAAAGAGAACGTCGTGTACTTACGCAACGATTTCGACGTCTGTACGGGTTTTTTTTTTTTTTTATAAGACTTTCGAGAACACCGGGCGGTTGACGGAGGCGATCGAAATATAATACGGTCATTTGTTTTACGTAACCCGACACCGAACGGAACGTGTTATTGTACAGTCGTCGTCCAGCGTCGCCGATTGTCGCGTGCGTATTTATCGCCGTACGCGCCGTCGTTAGCTTTTCGAATATCCGACCGTTTCGGGTGACTTTGATTTGTGCGCGCCACGATCGTCGGACGGGGCGTGGGCGCACGTTTTCCGTCTCGGCCAACGCGTTTCGAACGGGAAACGAATAACGGACGGACGCGGAGGATAGGTTCGTGAATTAACGAACCCGTCGTCGCCGTGACGTGTCGCGCGTCCGTCGAAAGAACGGTACGCCGGCACGGTTGTTCGCACGGAGCGCGGCGGCAAACAACGGGGAAACCAAACCCCCCCGATAATAACACGCGACGAAGGCACGTCAAGGCGAAAAATACAAGGACTCGCGTGAAACGTTCCAGCCGTTCGGTTTCCCGTTGTCGAAACAATACGATATCGTCGTCGGACAATTTCGGTGCACGCGGCGGTGAAGAATCCGCCGGCCGGTGTTAAACGTTTCGTTCGCGCGTCAATTCGGTATTCCGCGACATGTTATATTCAACGTACGCAAGACTCGTGTGTGTGCGTGTGTGTGTGGAGGGGACAGAGAAGCATTTCTCACGTTCTCGTTGAAAACGCCCGAAAACACGCGGAGAATACGAAACACGCGCCGTCCCCGTTACGAATTATTAATTACTACACACGCTTCGTTCCGATCTCGACTAGTCGCCCGTACACCATCACTACGAATTTCGTGCGTGCGCCCGTGTCGTTCGGACGTATCCGGTCGGTGGCTGTATACGGATCCGCGTAAGGGATTTCTGTTGTCCTTTCATCAACCCGCCGGGTCGTTTCGTTTCGCCCGCGTTCCGTGTAAGACGACGGTGGAATTTCGATATAAAAAACCACACGCGCGCGGTACCCCGGACATTTGCCGAATCGTCCTTATCACGCCCGCGCGTTTCGTTTCCATCCCTTACTCTATACTCCGTTCGACTATCCGAACCTAACCCGACCACCGTATTACGTCGGATATATAACGGCGGAAATCGATCGGGAAATAACCGGCGCGCGGTGCGGAACGCGTGTTACGAAATATTGTTTACACCGTAGACCAAGAGGCCGAGAATTGCGTTATTATTCGCTAATGGCGGACTCGGAGGTCACTGTCTTATCACCGGTGTTGTGCCACGAGCCGAACCGGTGGCGTGATTCGGGTCGAATTTTAGCGCGGAATACGTTTCTCGCGGACATTGTAGCCTCGCCGGTTTTTCACGCGCGTATGACAACATACTCCAACGTTACCGATCTTTGGCTGGTCGTCCGTTGTCTAGCCGCACGATCGTCCGTTACAAATGGCGAATACGGCCCCGATGCGCGCATATTTCCGCGCGTTTTCGATTCGAACGATTCGCCGCCGTCGCAGTTTTTCGGTAGCCCAGCCGACGTTTCCTCCCCACTCGTTCAACGTTCGTTCGAAAATAATATCGCGTAGACGACCTGAGCCCGTTTCGCGGGCCGTCCGAATTGTTTCGAACGGCGTATTCCGTCGACGGGACGTTGTCGAAATGTCGATAACGAAAACGAATAAAAAAAAAAACCGAAACGAATATACGCGAGCACACGACCGGACGAGCGTCGCCGAAACGGATTTACCGCGGTCGGTCGGTCGTCGCGTTATTACTCGAACAATCGACCCGGCCCCGCTGGTTAGACGCTTATTTCGCGAAACCTACTCGTGTAACCGGCGCAAAAGCCGTGCTCGGGTTTTTTTTATTATTCCCCCGTCGATTTTTACCTCGTCGACAATTTCCCGTCGATATTAATGGACGCGGCGAATACCGTGACGAAGGTCGCGGATTCTCGTACCCGTCGTCGGCCAATAACGGGAAGTTAACGATTTCGTACGTGCCGGGCGTACACATATTAGCGCGTACGACGTCCGCGCGGGCTTGCCGCCGCGGCAATTTTTTAACCGCGACGTGTTCGTTTTTTATCGGTCGTCCGCAACCGATTGTATCCGCCACGCCATCTAGTGGCCGTTGACCGGCGGTAACGACGACGGCACGCGCGCTCTCTGGCCGCTACGGTACGCGTCCGTCGCCGTCACCGACGACAGATGGCAGCCCGTAGACCGTCGATTATTGGTTACGCCGCGTTGTCGTCGACACGACGATCCGACCAAAAACACAATAGTCCCGGGAAAATTACGGTGTCGTTCGTGCCGAACGTTTGCGACACATCATCCCCGGCGGGAAGACGTTTGACAAACGTATTATTCGGTAACGGTTTTACTACGAACGACGCGACTACGGTTTTTGCCGGTAGTCCGGCAATTCTCAAGTTGAACTTTACACAAACTCTCGGAGGTTTCGTAAGTAGCAGGCGACACTATATCGATTTTGGAAAAAAAGCGTTCGCAAATCGGCGCGGCGAATTCTCGAAATATTTTCGACCGTTTCGAATTTCTTTCGCGATCTTTCGTTCAACGAACCAAATCGAACGAAAATACTCTCTCCAAAATACGAAACTCGATAGTCGCGTTTAGCCACACAATTCATGTACGTGTATTTTCGCACCGCGACGAAGTATTTATAGAGCGAAAATATTTCGTAGTCAAAGCGCCGTCGTCGTTGTCTTCCGGTGGTCCGGAAGAATTTCGCGCGTACGCCACGCTCGAAAATAATCGTTTCGGTCGTAACTAATGACGCGCCGGCTGAGTATACAAAAAAAAAAATAGCCGCGGACGAGAGTCGTTTTATGTTTTAACGACCCGCGCGATTTCTATAGGTATTCGTCGTTAATAACTAACGAGTTCATTACCGGCCGACCATTTGTCTCTTTCCGTTTATATATTAAGACGTATTTTTAATAATTTTAATTTGACGAGCTAATATTTTAAGTTTAATATTTTAACTAATTCCTCTAAAGTTCGTTAGAAGTAATTGCTAGTTTACTATTAGTTAAGGGATCGTTACTTTGCTTTTCAGTTATCTAATGATTAACATTTATTAACATTAACAAGTTTTTAATTCGTAAAATAAAGATTTTTATTGGGATTGATTCAATTTGATTGGTACAAATCTGTGGTTAATTCCACAAATTTCGGAGCATTGTCCGAAGAACGTTCCTGGTCGATTTATAAATATATTCGTTTGATTTATTCGTCCTGGAATAGCGTCTATTTTAAATGCTAATCTAGGGATAGTTCGTGAATGGATTACGTCTCCTGACGTAATTAAAAGTCAAATATTATATATAAAGGGTAAAATAGTTTTATTATCTACTTTGATTAATCGGAAATTTTCTTTATTAATTTGACGATTAATCGTATAGGTTACAAATTCAATATTATTAAAATCTGAATATTCATATGATCAAAGTCATTGATGACCAATAATTTTGATAGTTAGAATTGGAGTTTTATTTCGTCTATTAAATATAAATATCGGGTGACCGAGTTTTGCTCGGTATTTTTTTGTTTACATCGTTGGATTTGTCTCGTAGAAATCTTAAATTTGAGCCCCCTCTCGAGGATTTACGACAATTAGAACGGGTCGAAAAAAGTTTGAAATTCGAAAAAGTGCTCTCACGACCGTGATTAAATTTATATTGTAAATCTGATTACACCAAACGCAAGATCATCGCCGTACGCATATTTGGTTAACCGTTCGAATCTACGACATTTTTTGCGATTTTTACGAATTTTTTCTTTTTTAACGTTTATACGGCGAACAGCGAAAAAGCGAAATGCCATATCTCGGTAAATATTCAACGGATTTCCGTATTGTTTACGTCACTGAATTTGTCTCGTCGATACCTTAAATATGAGCCCAAATTCGAGGGCCAATAACGATTAGAACCCGTCGAAAAAGTAAAAAAACTACGAATTTCGAAAAAGCGCTCTCACGACCGCCATTAAATTTATATTGTAAATTTAATTACACCAAACGCAAGATTATCGCCGTACGCATATTTGATATAAAGTTGGAATTTCTATGACAATTTTAACCGTTCGAACGAATTTTTTTCGTTTTCGTCGAATCATACTTGCGCACACACACACACACACACACGAATAGAATCGTCGGTTCGGGGGGAAATTATCGTCGACATTTCGTACGCGGGGCGTGTTATTCGTTCCCGTCATTGGCCGTACACGGACGAACGCGCGAAATTTCGGCTCGTCGGAATTGTTTCGTCCGCCGTCGGTGTACCATTTGTACACTAGGTGGCCGAACGGCAGAACGACGAACGTTCCGGTCGAAAATCGAAAAAAACTGGCCATTGTTTCGTCGAGAAAAACCGCGGCGTCTCGTCGATATTCCGTGTTCGACGGCGAAAATAATCGCGCGGTACGGTATCACGACGATATTCGAAAACGCGATCGACATTTTTTTTAATATCCGTCGCGGCCGGCGTTGTGAACTCTACGCCACTGCCGATACGATGTACTTAACGACCGAAAAGTTAGTAATAATTTAATAACCGCCGCCGCTTTTCGTTCCGTAGCTAGCGATAAATACGCGTGTAAGCTTTCTATTATTCGAATAGTCTCCGGGCCGCGCGTTGACCGCCGCGTCTTTTCGTCCTTTTCCGGGACGTTCGATAAGCCGAGAGGTGCACACGTTCACGCTTGCGCCCACTAGTCGTCGTTTCGCGTCCAGTCGGTAAACGTCAGTCGCGCCGGGCGGAATTTCGGCGTTCGGGTTTTTCGTTTGCGGCGCGACGGTAAACCGTTTGTAATGCGCGTACGCGGAGTAGGTATATTTTGTCGCGACAACGTCGGCAGGAAGATGGGGGGGGAAATAGTCGTCGTGGTTGGCGGCGAATGTGAACAACAACGCGTACGGCGAAAAACGAACGACCGGTGTCGTAAACGAAAATCTTTTGACACGCGACAAACGGCGCGGCGTTGTTGAGGAGGAAGTCGCTCCGAGTAATTAAAAGCGTTCGCCCGACGCGCCCCGTCGGTTTTATTGCGCGACAATATGGTAGACGACGACGCCGCCGGCCGTGTTCGGTAGTTTACGGCTCGTGCCGTATTCGTAGTAACGAGAAAACGTATATCCGAAGGTTTCGCGCGTCGTGATTTTCGTAAGTCATGAATAATGTGTCGCGCCACGCGACGGCCTCCCCTCCCCTCCCCACCACCGACAAACTACGATCCCTCCCACCCGTGTACCTCCCGATTGTGTCGTTTCGGGTAGTTGTCGCGCGCGGAATAATACGACACGACCGTACGGTCATACGGAAACGGCGGTTGGTCGCGTAACCGGGCGCGCGTATTTTCGTACACGGCGGGCACCGTACGCCAATAGCGCGCGATATCGTAACGAACCGTTTCGTCGATAAACGGCGTAATGGGTCCGCGACGATTAGCGTAAAATACGGGCGCGCGTATGGCGAATACCGTCTCGAGAGGCTGTCGGCGAGCGTTGTGTTTGTTCCCGCGCCGCGAACAAAACGTCGGCGTTTATTCGGAGCAGCCGCCGATTACGGAAACGCGTAAACGACGACGCCACCGGGCATCATTATTTGGTTGGGAAATACGTCCGTCGGTAGAGGTTGTATTCAATAGGGTAGTCAATTCGTTTCGTGACGACAATTGCGTGCTCGCTACGAACGGGCCCGGGTTACTCCGATACCGTTAACCATACGCATACGAGGCCGTGTACGTATTATACAAAAAAAAAAAAGCGACGTAATAACGCGCGCGCGTTAAAAGAAACGAGACGGAATGTACACGCGCTGCGGTCTGTAATTAATCGGACACGTTTCGGTGTACCACCGGCGTGTATTATTTACCGAACGGTAAGTAACGTTCAGTTTAGGTTCGTCGAATATTGTACGCTTACGATATATATATATATATATATGTGTAATAACTCACTCGCACTGCTGTTAATAAATCCCTGATGTATATCGTTGAGACTGTTCGCATCACCGGACATAACTAGAACATTAGAGAATATGGCGATTAGTAAAAACGACGCTGAAAATAGGAATTCGGGACGGTGGCGAGTTTTACGCGCGTGTTCGACGCCGTGCCGGGGATGATATCCAACGACCGATAAAGTTGTTTACTACTCAAAATAAAAAATAAAAACACGTAAAAACAAAAAATAAACTTAGTTATTAATATTTATTTAGGTATTAGGCGCAGTTATTCGATTCCATTT
>JAIPRN010003161.1:0-23449 GCA_025469175.1 Geopemphigus sp. TES_GeoC_2020 | reverse complement strand
TATATATATATATATATATATGTGCATACACACACACACAAGATGTTTAATAAAAGTAACACTTCTATATAGTATGTATGTTGTATGAACGAAGTAATAAATGTCCGATTTAAATTTCAAGTAATTTAGGATTCAAATTGCCTTTAGTTATACGGTGAATATACTAAAAAAGAAAATGTACCGCATGAACTAGTGAATATTCCCACTCGAAATTATGACAAATTAACGTTCGTATATACAATTTTAAATTTGGTTTTTTTTTAAATGTTTAACGAGGGTTTTGGCTAAATAAACATTATTATCCAAATATATTATTTAAATGTTAAGGTATAAAAAATCAAATGGTATCACGTACGCATATGAGGCGTCAAACTATACCTTATTATTTTTGAATTTTAAATATTTTAATCGAAATTGACGAAAATGATGGGACATAAGCGTTTAGGGTAGAATTTTAGCCTGTACGAGTGATGCCTTCTGTTTTTATCGCGTTTTTAGTTTTGCCTAAAAACTGTAAAACCCTATCAGTTGTATTCTCGAAACCATTCTGTACATACATTGCATACATGTTATAAAGTTATTTTTAATTTTAATGTGACATTTACTACAAGGCCAATATATATTTATATATAATATATCTACTATATCTCTTGCCCGAAGCACTATTTTGTAAACGTACATAAGAAACGTAACATTTTAAAAAACAACATTTCAATAGGTTTTTACGTTATTAATTGTAATCGTTATTAAACGAATAATTATTTAATAAAATAACGAATTTTAACCAACCTAATCCTCAAGGCCATATGTATTCTAATACTTGGTAATACATAGACTGGGCGTCGTTAATTATTAAATAACGATAAATATTACGAAAACAACGTCATTAAAAAAAAAAAATGTTACTAAATCCAACTTCGAGCTTTTTATCTCGGTCACAAAGGATATACATCTACCACGTAAACCTCACCTATTGAGAGTGTTTGTCGTTCCGTTAGCTACAAATTAACACTCGTTTTTCGAATGAATTCGTGAAAACGACTTTTTTCATATTCATATAACGATAAACCCGATGTTCTCTGATTATGATGTCGAACGAAACGTTATCGTTAACGATTTATCAAGCACCGTACTTATTATGCAACTACATAAATGAAGTGTGCGCTAAGCAATAACGTGAACAATTCAATATTGTTATGGACGTCCTTATCGAGACAAGTCGTTTATTGTACAAAACGTGTAAAGCTGGCAAACTGTCGCAACTAAAATGGACAAATAGAACTCATGACGTCTCGAGGAACAGATTTAAGATAATGACAATAAATTAATCAGAATTTATAATTATAGGAACGAATCTCTTGGTTAATTTCGAATACGTCGGTCTACTAATCGTAAATAATATCTTATGTACATATTAATTAAAATTTAAACGAAAATTTTAATTGGAATTTTCATTTAAATTGAGAACACGAAGCGGCGGTTGGGTTTGGTCACCGGGTTTTTATTTTGTCGTGTTGCAGCGGGTGGAATGTCCATGAGAGTTGAACTGGTTGATGAACAGAAAATACGATATTACCAACTTATTATCAATTAGTAGTTAATATTAATGTCTGCAATTATTACAGCTTCATTTGTCGCCGTATTGTTGGCAATTGGCTAGCAATTTGACTTAGCTAGTCATATGACGACAAATTTACACCGTTAACGGTTTTATTTAAAATTCGATGAGACCAAAAAGGAACGTACGTATCCGTAACATAGCGGGCATACACTACACGCTACCGGAACCGCAACAATTTACGTTCAATTCAAAATAGTTTCGGAATTGTTGGCGGAGAATAAAACACAATTTCCAATACTGTTGGGTGAGATCGCAAACACACATTTTTAAATATTATCCACCTTCTATCGTCTGCTGTAAAACGTTATATAACGTTATTGGGGTATAAATATAAGAAACAAAACACTAAACCAAAACTTTTCAAATGGTTTTATTGAACAGTTCAATTTTAGTCGTTATATTTTATTTTTATATTATTTATAGCAAAAAAAATAGTACGTGTCATTATATTTTTCTATCACGTTAACAGAACGATATTAAATTCTAATTTATTATTTGTATAAACAAAAATGAACTCTAATATTTGAAAATTAGTATTTCGAAAATTTATTTAATTTAAAAATCTCTTTACTGTACAATTGGATTTAATTGTAACGATAATTTAATAGATGTTACCTCTAAACGTGTAAATATTGTTACGGGAAAAGTTGTTTAACAAATATTGTACAACTTTCGAAAATCTCAGTATTTTATAATTTATTACACTTGTAGTTGTATATAAATACGTTTGTATTTATTATTATACGATTGAAAGAATTTCAAATTGTATAAAGAATTTCGTATTTTATTTTAATAACGTATTTTTGTTTTATATTATAACAAGAACGAAGCGCTACAAGTGAGTGAAACTTAAATATTGAATTTATTACTCTATCGTGTAATTGTGGTTTTTCAATCTGTAAAAGCGTCATAATCATCCGTATGTCCTCACCATTGAATTATTGTTCCATATTCTCGAATATTCGACTTTCGGTTGAATAAAAATAGGGATATGGTTGTTTTTTAATAAGTGTCCTTAACTCCTTGAACGAACTTAGTTTATTATTTTGATCAAATTTACATCTCCGAAACAGCGCGTGTTTTTTGATAAATACGAATAATTTAATACTAATACCGCGAAATATTCGATTTTACCCAATTGTATTACAATTATGCGAGTCCGGTTCACGAAAATTAAATTGTTATATTTAAGTAAAACAATCAAAGAAGAAATAAAAATTTAAAATGGATTTACAACGATCGTAATTACGGCACGGTGTTCAACGTAACGATCGGTAATCGACGGTTGTTATGTAAATACTTTTATACACTTTTGGATAAGATGTAGTTGATTATAATTAAAGGCTAAGTCGAAAGTATTTACATTTTATGAATTTATAATTATCTATTCGAACCGTGCATAAATCAAACTGTAAACATTTGTTAAACTTCTGTTCGTTTTACATGGTGATCAATTCTCAATTAGAACGTTAATATTTGTAAGATAATTCGATTTCGTTTAAATTTAAATTTTGACCTAGTCGTGTGCCAGCGACAGAAAACAACAGCATATCAAAATACGGCTACGAGCGTAATTAAACGACGAACAAACTAAACGCGTATCATAATAAAACGCATATGTGGCTGAATACTATTGGAAATATGAAAACAAACAATTATAAATACAAAATATTTGAAACTTAATAATAATTTTTTGGACGAAGTTAATTGAATTCCAATATAGCGGCGATCGTATAGTATTTATATCGACGAAGGTTTTTTTTTGGAAATTATCGTACTTATTATTGTCACCTTCGTTTTGAGTCGTAACGAAAATCCTCCTCCTCTTTAAGCGAATATACGCTCGATTAGTTTTATCCTACGAATCGTAATGCAAAATGCCTAGGCATTCAAAAAAGTCACCGATTTACCCGTTAACCAAATCTGTCGTCAGTAAACGATCCGTTTGAATACTCTAAATGATTTCCAACTGTTACTAAAAACGAGCGTAGTACTATAATACTTAAAAGAATATAAAAGACCGTTTGTATTGTAGAATTAACATACCTAAATTGAATCACGGGTTTCGGAAAGCACGCTTAAATATCAACACGTTATGCATAATTTCGTACATGATAATATTTACCGACGTGCCGATATCCACGTACAGTACAAGTAATCACGCGATAACGAACGCTGAAGGCTTTTATTTCGTGTTAATAAATCGCGAATTGATCGCGAAACATTTGTTTGAACATCCAAGTTATGGAGATATTTCTGGTACGAATTTCTACGTATTTCACGTGCGATGTACGTAATTGACAAATACAAACAATTTATAATTCCGACGTGTTTCAGCCTTTTATGAAATTTAAAGGCAAACATCAAATAACGCTCTACTTTTAAATAGTGTTTGTACGTAATATATCAGGCACGGATAGCCGTTTCGATTAAACATACTATTCCGATAACTCATTTTTCGGCGAAACAGAAACCATTAGAAAGATACGTTCGCGAAATAAAGTTTAATTCAACGCGCACGGAAAAAATCAATTTTCGAAACCGAGTTGTACATAGTTATTCGACGTTGATGTTGTTTACAAATTATTCACGAGATTGGTACTTATAAATAACTTTTTTTTTATTTTTAAAATAACGTTCGAAGAATTCGACTTTTGCGTAGAAGTAAAACACACAATTCTACAACATATAAAAAAGTTATCAATTTTCAAGTAGTTTTCTTCGTGATATTGAGTAAAAGTTTTAAAACAAACAGCCTGATTGCTTTATTTTATAAATATATATATATATACAAGAAAATAAAAATTAAAACGATATTTTTTTTTTGTTGATGTTAACGAATTGTAATATATATTTATTTCGTACTTTAAGTTGTACACGAATTATATTAAGAGAGGCAATTATTATTTCGTGGCATAACAACGAGTGATCAAAACAAAATATCATTTGTATTTATTTTCGCGAATTTTCGTATCATATTTTACGCGAAATAAAATAACGCAAAACGATTGTATTCATAACGCAAATTGTATCGCGAGCTTTGTAATAATAATAGTATACGGGTTTTGTAATGTTCGGTTACGTTTATTGTATATTTGGTAGTAACAATAAATTGTAAACAATAAATCTTTTTTAATTTTATAAGACGGACATTGGCTCCACAATGAGTTTTACTTGTGGAAATTTAAATCAGCTTAATAGCGACGTAGTAGTTTTTTTTATGATGAATTACGTTAGTTTCTAGTAATATCGCATTTTGTCCGAATAATAATACGCCTATATTGTTCAGTTGTTCGTTACATACAAATAATACGTGTCGAATATACAATATGTACGTTTTAATAAATTCTCGACGACCGTGTAACATAACTAGTTATGATAATATTAGGAGATAAAATTGACGAAATACGCTGAGTAATTAAAACATATTTCCATTGGCAAAAAACTTATTTAAAGTATTATTGAATTTTATTATGTTTTGTACGGGATGATTAAAATACCGCCCATGTATGTTAGACTTCAACACGTTACACTATTTCAATATTCCGTCGAGGAATATAACGAAAAATAATATTACACAATCCTTATTAAAATTAACGATTTTCTACAAACGTTTTTAAAATACGTTTCGAAAGCTCGCGCGCTCGTCAATTGTAATCATTAATAGCCGAAACGTCGCGCAAAATTATACAAAAAAAGAAAATTATTATTAAATTACTACTTATACTCGTATATTTTAATAAAGTACAAATCATATACAAGCATGCAAAATTTCGTAGACCAAAAAACACGTACATGATTATTGCGTTTTATTAAAAAAAAAATCGTGTTACCATTAAATTGAACAATTTGTACATTTTACGGTTGATTCCGAATATAATCAAATTACAAAAAGGGCTGTTACAAATTATTTTCCACGTAATATATATATATATATATATATATATATATATATCTAAACGAACTAATTTCACCATATTTTGTACGAAAATAACTACATTTTTTAATAGTTGTATACGGTTTTATTCATGTAGCTAATATTGTCGTCTGTCGTGTAAACTTTTTTCACGAAACAATCGGTTTCTTTAAGCTTTCCGAATTTTCAAAAGTTCTCTCCTGGCGTTTATTTTGGACATTCGGCTCTACCTTTTCCAGCAGCCGACCTTTATCCGAAAACCCGGCGCAAGTCAAATTAACGTCAACCAGAATTAACGTTGCGTATGATACGCTGGACAGAATTGTACTTACGAAATTCAATACGCTCCATATACGTACAAAAATTATAATAATTGCTACGAAAATATCTACGTGATTCTACGGGAATGTCGGTTGTTTAGGCATTATGTTCGGTAATCGCGTAGATCAACGAATTCGATCGATGATAAAAGAAAACGTAAAATATTTGTGACACCGTAGTCGTATGATCGCGATAGAAAAATGTACACTACAGAAATAATTGAATCAGTCGATTGATTGCGTTTCGATATCGATATTTTATTTTTCAGAATACAGTTTAATGCTTACGATACACACTAGATAATACACGTTTGGAATGCTTGTATTTTTTTGCCCGAGAATCCGTATTTAATTAGTGGCTGATTGAAATTAGAAATTTATTCAACGTAATCCTATAAAATATCCGTACACGCAATCGCGTAATATATTGTAATATAGCGAGTAAATTTAACATGATAGTGGAACGTTTGAATAAAAATGGGTTTCAAAAGTGTATTATTAAACTTTATTAAAAGAAAAACACTTTAATATTATTGTACATTGTTCGACGAACCTTTATTTAAATTTTCAATATGAAAAAGAATCCAATATAAAAGGATCACATGCACTTGATACACTGAAATAGTTGCCATGTTCCGAGTACAAAATTATACGAGGAATAAAATTAATTTTGAAAAACGGCCCGACGTTAGTTTCGGCTTTATTTATTGCTTCATTTATAACATAATATGATCCATTTATTAAAAATTATAATTCGTCGTGCCACTGAGTAGGCACCTATATTTCTAAAATATAAAACGTCGTCGTATTATTATTTTCGTACCGCGTTTTTATATTTGTAAGACAAATTTTACTTATTAATGTTTCGTACAAAATTAAAGTTTATTTAAACAATAACTACGCGAATATATTCCACGTTTGAGTCGCTCGTGTCGAGTTTTTAATCGAAAAAAATAGTTCGTAAAAATATTCGAATGTACGTTCCACGTATTATAAGTGCCGATTTACTCGATAAATATGAAATAACTACAAATTGGAAATGACGACATTAAAAGTAGAAAATAAATACGTCTTGAATGTCAGTTTCGAACACGTTCCCACGCACGGAAATATTTATACGTTCGTACATAATTTGATTATGGAATCGTTTCGCCGCACTTTTTTACGAATATATGACAAATATAAAGTTTTATTTTTAAAGAACATTAAATAATTGTAGTTCAAGAGGTTTCTATAATTCTCTTTGCCGTATTGAGTTAATTCTATTCGACCAACTCAAGCATATAATATCGCTTTTACAAACCTATGAAATTAATGACTGTATCTTTTTACATTATACAACTCGAATATCGTCAATTTTTATTAGTCGTTTTTCTTTTGACATCGTAATATATTATTTACACATTTCTTAACATAATTAGAAACATTATTAATCGAAAGAAAAAATAACGTGAAGCGAAATTAATAAATTTTGGCAATACTATCGATTAATTGGATTGTAAATATTTCCGGATAAGTTCTGAAATTCGACGATATTTATATCATTGAAATTTGCCTACGTCTAAATACCGAAATTTTTTAATTCGAAATACAGTGTTATTCGTTAATCATCATTTGAGTAATTAAAAAAAATATATATACGTTTCGTATAAATTGATTTTTACGCTTTTGTGTACGTACAATATGGAAGTTTACCTTTAGTGTTAAATTAAACGAATTCTCGGCTCCAAAACATCAAAACGGCTCTTGACATACATTTTTATATCGTTATTTCGTTTAAATTTTGCCAATATAAAATGTAAACGTTAAATGGTTCAATAAAACGCGACTCGTTATTTAAAAAAATTGTTAAATTTTATCCGATTATCCGTACGACTAACCTGGTGGTCTTTTTAATTTTTTCATAAAAGCTTAGAAATTGTCGAAATGTCAATCACGTTTAATACGTGTTTGATTAAATAATTCGTGAACGTTTTTCTTATTATTATTTCTGAACGAATAGAAAAATGCTTCGCGTGTAACACGCTGATTGACGAAAACGCGTAACGCGCTTTTACGAGTAGACGGAAATAAACCCCCCGGTATTATATCAAAATATGCGTGGCTTTGTATAAAACAAACATATAGGTTATGGTTTTAGGAAAAACCTGGATCGCAATGCACGTATTCGAATTCTCTGTGGAATATATTCTACCAGAAAAACCTGTTGTTTCTCAGGGATTCCTGACAGTGGCCCTCCACCGCCCGCCGATCGTCGGGAACTAATTGTGTTTCGTGTTTATCGACTCCACACCGGGCGCGTAAAAACAAACAATGGCGATGGGAACATTCCCGGAATCCGTACATACCACTGAGATCGGGGTATCCGAGGTGGTGTACCGAGGGGATTTGGATAGCGGAACGCGGGCACCATAGTCGAAGTTCTTAAGACGACGCCGTTATCCGCCGACGCAGGGGCGGCATGAGTGGCTTAGACGGTGCGGACGAGCGCGACGGGGTTGGCGAAATTTTTTACGAGACAGGCGCGAATTCCGACGTTCGAACGCCCGACGATTGTAGTAGCAGGTAGTGCCCGAAAAGAAACGCGGCGAAAACGAAAATACCGACGAAACAATTCTTCGAAAATAATTGTAATAACTGCGTGTTTATACACACACACACACACACATATATATATACAGTTAATCTCCTGAGGAGTTTCTCGCGTGTTTTGTTTTTAATTATGACGAATCGCTGCCGCGATTTCCTCGCGCATATACCGAATACTAATTTAAAGCTCGGGGATTTTTTTTTTATTATTTATTCCTTTCCGAGAATACTATTAATATCCCGAGATCGTGAAATTCGGGTATACGAAAAACGAATGGGCGGCACCATTTTTCTTCAAGTATAAAAATATAAATCTCTATTCTCCACCCGATTTCCCACCGACGTCGGAATTAAGGAATTTTCCGCTGAGTTAACAATATACATTTCATTCCGAGTATGTAAATTACTTTTTGACGAATTATTATTCTCGAGATTTTACATAATATATAAATTGTTATTTATAACGCGTTGTATACATAAATAATTAACTACTTAATACAAACAATATAAGTTTAATATTTGTTTAACGCCCACACGCGCTTCCTCTCTACAATATTTTATACGTTTTCAAAAAGTGTTTTCAATATTATTAATATATTTTGACGGTTAATTGTAACACTATTGTCTATAACAAATCATTTGAAATAATCAAATATCTCCAGTCAACCATCCTCTGTAAGTTTAAAAATAATAATATAAATTATATTAAAATAATAATATGTTCGTGAAAAATAACGTTATTGATCATATAATTACAGATACATACAAATTTTTAAAATAAGCGCATAAATAAGAGACGGGTACCGAATTTTTTATACATTTTTTTTTTTATAAATATTTCTATAAGGATGTTCGTTTGTTTTGGAAATATCAAAAATGTAGAACCGTAGACATTCAAATTATTAAGAATCATTCTATAATACATAAAATATGATTCCTTGTACGAATAGATAGGTTTGTTTTAACTTCGCGTAAAACGTTGTCACGAAAATTGCTCGACATATACATTTTGTAGAGACTACTCAGGTTTGTTAGTGAAATATTAGTAAAATTAGAAAGTTTGTGACTTACAATGTTTCGTAATATTTGTTTGGTGGTTTCTATACCAATTTATTCAAATAATTATTAGTCGTTTTTAAATTACGATAATATACGTTTCACGATACCTTTAAGCGACGTTTTAAGTCAGTTGCATTATATTTCGTTTACGATATAACACATCAATTCAGTTTGTTACAAGTTTCCGTATGAAATATCCATATGATAATATGTACCGAATATTTATTATCTTCCAGAGTAAAACGTGTTTATTTTACAATGTTATACCGTTTTATCGATGCACTTAATACTTACTCGGTTATGATGTATTGAATATTTTACGAAAAATAAATATGTAACACGCTATAAAACTGAGAATTATAATATTAACGTTTTTAAAGAGACTATAGACATATTATTTTAATACAATGATTATTATTCGTTATTGAATAAATTTTAAAAATGTTAATAATAACACGGCCAATGTTCCCATCGTTATTCATTAGAATGCTCAACGATACACTACTTAATTATTATGAAATTTACACGCCATTTAATAATTATGCGACATACAATATATTTATATATATATATATGTTTACCCATAAATGTACGTATATAAACGCAATATACAACTATATGCCGTGTATAATTTACATAGGTACTTACATAAAGTAAAATGGGAAGGATTTACAATTTTTTAAACGATGTTAAAAACGACGGGATGAAAATATTTGGCGTTAAAACGAACCTTTGTTAAAATATATTTGTACAAAGAAGAACGTGAATGCGAATATTAAAAATTCGTACGAAAATTGTTTATCGTATGGTAGGCGCGATATTTAATAATATATGACTACATAAAAAACCCAACAGTGATCTAATTAGGTATTGGTGGTATGTAATGGTGTGTATTTTGCGCAGTAAGCAACATCGACTTATTTGTTTTATTTCCGATAGTGTATATAATGTATGATAATGTATATATATATATGTATATTTTTTTTTTGAGAAGAAAAGACATATTGTTCAAAAAGAGAAAATACGTGATTTTTTTCAATGAGGAGCGTGGTGTTATTTTAGATCGCGAAATACCTACATAAAGAATTTTACACCTGCGTCAGCTGTATATTTTACGAAACTACTAGTTTTCGAATATATTACGATAAAATATTAAATCCACGCGTTTTGAATATCTACACTAGGCATGCCATAAATATTTAATTTGTAAGTACATGATTTTGGATAGGTGTAAGTTATTGACTATTTTTAAAGTTATATATGTAATTATACGACACCATCCAACCGCATTTATCGTTCGTATATATTTATTTTTGATTGTGAACGAAATATAATGGTACGATAATGACGCGACGCGATTTTTTTTCGCAATTTTTCGTGTAGGGGGAACATTTGGATAATGTTTACACACGTTACTCCCCGGTAGTAAATTACGTCTAATTGGTAATTTAATAGACGCCGTATTCCATTCGGTTTTTTGAATAAGTTTAGTACGAGGGCGATCTAATCGATAAAATCGCCAAACAAATTTTAAATTATCGACGTATCCGTTTTGTACGCGCACAATTTTCGTACACCGGAGCTCAAAATATAATATACAACCTCGATCGCGCAATATTTATCGTTAATTTCGACAAACTTCGTTTTTCGAAGACGACGATTTATCGTTTTTCTATTAAAAAAAATAACACCCAAGTCTCCATATCGTTTTTTTTAAATACCATTATCCTAGTCGATTATTTGGGGGAAATTTTGTATTTTTTGTAATTTTATATTTTGTAATTTTTCGATAATTCCAACGTTGGTTTGGCGGACAAACGTTTTATTATTCACGTGTTATCCGAACTACGAAAACCGGATAAATTATCTCAAATATAACAAGTTCATCTACGAATACAATTGAACTAAGTCTATAAAGTGTTCTTTTTTTTTTACCTTATTAGCGAGATATTGGTCCGCCATTGTGGCGGCGTCACGAACAATTGTATACATAAAAACGGGTCGTGTTAATTACCGTGGTTGAGGTTATTGTGTTTCGAAAACTATAGGACCGTGGTTTCGCCTAAATATACCAACATACTTAACAGACTCACTACCATCCATACGAGTGAATATTCGCGGCAAAAGAAATGTTACCGTTTAATTGCGTACGTATACGTTTCGATAATACATAATTGTAGAGTCCGTAACGATTCGGTACACTTCTTTCGGGATATTAAAAAAATAAATATATTTATTTTTATGTGGCCCGTAAAAACGAAATACCGACACGGCCGTCGCGTTAATAATAACAACCGTCGAAAACCGAGCGACCATTTTTACGTATACGAGATATTGCTAACGCGAAACGAACGACGGCGTTTTGTAATTTATTGTCACACCTCGAGCCACGGCTGGAACGTGTGCAAGACGTTGCGCGTTTAATTTTCGCTTCTAAATTGTAACGCGCTACACTTACGTAAATAGTACAAACGTCGTTCGACGGAACGGATATTTCGATATTTATACACGTTCTATTACCGTATATGAAGTTTCGCGATATCGAAAAACACTACTTTTTATATTATATTGTACCCGTACATATATAACGAATTGTAAAAACGTACTTTTCCAAACACCATTTATCAGTGTTCAGAAATCAACGTTTCAACGTCAATATAATTAGTTCCGTAATTATCGTTTAAAACGGACGATTCAATTCGAAACTGCGTCCGATGTTTTGGTCCAGCCATCTCGAGTGTACTACGCGTTTGTATAACGAAAGAAATCGTTTTAGTACAAAGCGCAACGTTTGCTTTTGCATTTTTCTTTGGTAACGTTTTGAAACAACCGAGACAAATGAGAACTAACCGTATCCATTATTGAACGTCATCCAAAACAGGTAAAATGAAATGATCCGATCGAATTTAAAAACGAGTAATTCTACACGTAATAAATACGTGGCTTGGTGGTCTAGGGGTATGATTCTCGCTTAGGGTGCGAGAGGTCCCGGGTTCAAATCCCGGCCAAGCCCAAGAAATAATTTTTTTGCTGTTTTTTTATCATATTTTTTTACGATAGTTCATGCATTGTGAAGAAATATTTTTTTCGACGTTGTCTGTGTGTATCCACGAATACGTAATGTTTTTTTAACGAACGATTGTCGGCTTATCCGTCAGAACGTCGCGTGGCCCGAAACGGGAAGAACTAAATAACCGCCGAAACAATATTTAAGTTTTAGGTCGCCGCCGGGATCATTAATAATTCTCGGTCAAAATTCGTTTCAACAATTATTCCGCAAAATCCGACCGGTGTGCTGTATTCGTACACCGGCGCGCGAATAAAGTAAACAATATAAACCGTTCGCGTGTACAGAATAACATCAAAATCGAAATATTCGGCGAGATGGCCTTTGTGACGGGGAACGAATAGCCGGCGGAACCGGCTGCCCGAATAACGAATAATAAAACGATAATTTATCGAATATCCCTTAAAACGGAAAATAATTCGATTTACAACTACGTAATACGTCCCTGAGATTATTGCTCGACAATGTGTTTCACGCGGAATTGTTCCGGTCGTGTTTACTATTTCGGAATGAAATTGACGAAAAAATACCACGAAGAGCGGAACGAACTCAATTCGCGTCGGTGAGTTTTTTGGTTTTTTGGGACGACTTACGGGTTTTTTTTTCGTTTTGTTTTTTATTCCACGTAACGGTAACAAAAACAGATACCGAAAAACACGCGCGTACGCGTACGAATCGTTTAAATCGTAATTATTTGGTCGGAACGAACGAACCAAATGGAAATATCCCGCCGACGTAGCTAGGCAATTGACTCCCGAACGTTTTTAGCGGTAATTGTACCGCACGAAAATAGGCGAACCGAGAGCGAGCCCGCGGGTCCGACGTGCACGGTTACCGTAGGATCGCGCGATAAATAAACGCGAGTCAATAGTCCATAGCCAACGATTATTGCGTCGAATACGTGCCCGATGTCGTTTCGTACGTAAAAAGGCCGTGGACGCGTCGCGTCTTTAAACGGTCGACGATTGGAAAACGGGCTAGTTAACGGTGTATTAAGACGGTTTTCGGACGCGTACCGCCGTCGTGTACAGTCGCCGGACGTCTACAAACTGTATGAATTGTAGGAAACATCGTGAAATCCACGCGTCCGAGACGACGATCGGATTTGTTTGCGCCCGCGCGTTTAATTACTTCACGGCTGGACGTTATACGGTACCCGACATTCCGTGCGTCAATATTACGACCGTTTCGAACGCATTTCGAGTTCGTTTCCCCGGGGAATCGTCTTTTTAAACGCCAACGTACCGAACATCGGCGCGCATTTGCCTTATTCAATCGACGCTGTTCGATAACTCGATAATATACGCGGGCATATTGAACGACGAGCCAAAAATTTATTTCGGCGTTTCGTTCAGTTTCGTTAATCGTAATACGGTAACCGCCATTCGTCTCTGTTCCGTTTTAATTAATCGGAATTTGTCGGGATGGCGGAAATCGACTCGCTTCGTTTGTCGTATCTACGAATAATCGCTATTCGAGCCAAATGTACAACCGAACGTCGCCCACTCATTCCGGT
The DNA here is from genome assembly GCA_025469175.1 of Geopemphigus sp. TES_GeoC_2020. NCBI lineage: Eukaryota > Metazoa > Arthropoda > Insecta > Hemiptera > Aphididae > Geopemphigus > Geopemphigus sp. TES_GeoC_2020. Next base: position 9,361 of record JAIPRN010003161.1, on the reverse strand, counting down.
ACTACGCGTACGTTACGTTCTAACGGATCGACTTGGAAAAATTGTATCCGTGTTGTTACGCGTTCCCGTAAATTATTCACCATTCGCGCGCGATTCGTTACTCCGTAGTATTTACCGTCGGTCTATTTCGATTATCGGCGGTCGCGTCTTACGAAGGTACATTTAAATCGTTTAAATACGCGGAGAACGGCCAATAATATACGGATATATCGTCCGAACACAATACGTTAAAAAAAAAACACGTTTAACGTTTGTATATAACGTACACGCGAAACGTACTTATTACGGGCGTTTTGATTATACGACGAATACCGTAATCCTTATAAATCGAGTACATAATTCACATTTGAAAATAGTTATCGCGCGTCTGTAATTTTTCAAATAGTACGATAGTATTAATAACGGCGGCCAATCGCGAACGCTATTGATCGTACGACGACCGATCGTATTTCGCGAAATAAGTAAACGTTGACCGAAGGATATTTATTAGGCGCGACGTACGTTTTGTTATTTGTCGGCGATTCTACGGTAGGGTTATAGACCGACTTTCGGGTTCGATAAAACGCGAGTTAATAATAATCCGGGTAAGTATAGGAACAAAATACGTCTCGGACGAACTTCCGTTTTATTTAACGATGGTAGGATACATATTTTTTATCGGCACTATATATATATATATAAATCGTTTGATTGTTCAATATTCCATACTTTTACCTATACAATTTCCGTAGTACATTTTTCCATTGAGAATCCGACAGAGATTGTTTTTGAAATATCGTATACAGCGTATATATTTCAGTAAGTAAAAAACAACAACTTTTTTTGTATTACCGTAATGGAAAATCTAAAATCTATTTTATTACGAAAAATGACCGTTGTTCGTATTTAATATTAAAAATGCGTTTATATTTCATTTTTCGTTTGATCAACAATATGTCGTACTACTTATATCCTATATGTACACAGCGACGTATTTATGGTGGGAGGGGGGATCGTCAAATATTTCCACCAGAGAATGTTTGAAGATTTGAAATTTTAGACATGTCAATAATATAATTGTAGGTGATTGGTTTATTTTGTAAATTAAAACGAAGAACATAACACATTTACACATTTAATGGAAGCATTTCTTGGATTTCGTTAAATTAATTTTATGTAAAACTATTCACAAAATTCTAATAAAGCTAGTGTACTACAATATCGGTGTTTTAAAATTAATTCATTGTTATGACACTAAACACAACGATGTTTATAAATACGCCACTGTGTATATATATTAGGTCTTTACCCAATTTAGTAAATTTATAAATTAACTAAAATTACTTATTGGCTAATCAACCATGTGTCGACAAGGAACAATGAACGAATCTTAAGACGTAATCTATATTATTGTCGTACGCGATTATTGGTGCTTTATACTTTGTGAATTAAATTGTAATAACGAAATGTAACGGTGTTGGGTAAGTTACATTTTAAACGAAAATATAAATTAGCCGACATATAGCCGCAAGATTATTTCTCGATTCTTAAATAAAAAAAGGCGATATGGTTTTTATTTAATGTCGTAGCTTTAATTAATTGCTCGCGTATTGCGGGCCTACGTTTCCGTATTTCTTCAATTTGTTTTTAAATTTTAAATTTATTTACCCGCGTTAAACGTCCAGCGTATTTGATCCACTTGAACTTTTCCCACACATATACGCCCCACGGCCCAAGTCTTCCTGATTGGTGGTCGTTTGCCCAGTTTGTGCGTTACTCAGTACAGTACCGAAATTAATCGATGTAATGTATTTTTGGTTTGCTGCATTTTATAACGCGCGATAAAAATAATAATAAACGTAACGCGTTACTTCGTAACGTTAGATAATACAATAAAAACATTTTTACTTTTGCGTTATCTATACAAGTAAATAACCAAGTTGTTATTAGTTTACTGACGAACTTAAAACATGAAACTAGGTACGTTTGACGTTAAAAACGAAGAGTAATTAACGTGTTACTACCTACGCAATTATTCGATACCGGTAATAATTGACGCGTGTTATGCCTAATAATTAGTACGCGTACGTGATTAAAATATACTCGAAACAAAACCGAATTAACTCGATACAATATTTGAATTTGTCTAACAGAAGTGAAAATAATGGAAGCGAAAAATGCTCGGGCTTGGCCGAGATTTGAACCCTCGCACCCTAAGTGAAAATCATACCCTTAGACCATCAAGCCGCGTGTATACTTCTAGTAAATAACCAATTTTCGAAACGATTACGCTGGAATTTTAATTTATAATTATTACACCTAATATACGCCTACGATAAAAATATAATTACAATAATACTTCCGAAAGGAGGAATTATCGACGTCAGGTCGATTATAGTGAAAAAATTATAGTAATAAAAATTAACGAACGTTTGAAAACATAATATTCGTCGCGCGTGAAATTTTTATAACGATTTTTGGTGGAAAGGAAAAGAAACCTTTTTGACCCGTCCCTTCAATTTTGAATACCACGCGGAAGGAACGTATTAATGAGCCCAACTAGAAAATAGTCCTCACGACTTCCAATCGTTCAAACCTATAACTCGACAATCGTGTATCGGAATACTTTTAAAACGTGCGTCGTAAAATCTACGCTATAATATAGAGGATGTTTTCCTCAAACACAGATCGGGTTTAGAAATCGTCATTTAGGTATTATATTAATATGTCTGTGGATCTAGCTTAGGCATTATGTGTAGAAATTACGCGTTCGAAATTCCTACGAACAGTAGCTGTATATAACGATAGGATAAACTTCGGTATTCTCAACAATAACTTAATCAAATAAGGTATATCCTGTAAAGTCGTTAATTGGTTTTATAAATATGCTTATAATAGAATTAGTGACGTTTGAATAAAACAACGAAGTACGTTATAAGCTTATATATTGATGAAAATGCCGAAACGTGTTTGACAAAAGGTAACATAATACGTAACGTTGTACACTTTTAAACGTTGAATAAACAAACTATTTAGATAAAGAATAAGCTAAAATAATACAATTTGCTGACGATATAGTTGCGTGTACGCTATACCGGTTAGCTAGTGTGCGCTTCACCATCAAACAACGAAAACTTGGCGTGTGTTCGATATCGCGTTCGCGAATTGAAAAAAATAATATTGACGTTCGAAGTACGTACCTATCAACCAACTATTGTATAAGTACCGAAGAGAAATATCGAATACTAGAGTATTTTCCAACAACAACGACGCGATACTACTTGAGACTCGGTCATATTTATTATCGTATTAGGAACGAATATCCGTCTAAGTTAGGTTTCATTCTTGTTCATAAATATAAATAAATGTAAATAAATATAAATATATATATATATTGTATCGTACATCGTATACGCATAACAAATTGTAATAAAAATCGTAATACGCCGGTTGACCAACGAACAGAACCGTTTTTCCAACGATATTATAATATGTATAATGTCGTTTACAATAATGCTGGACACTATACATACTACCGATTAGCTTTTATGATTTATGAATCGCGTACGTACAACATAATACCACTGTTGGCTAATCAAGATCGTCCGAGTCGTAAGTTGGACGCAAAGTACGTTTAATTTTGAATCGTTCGGGTCGAGACGATTACAAAAATGTAATACAATAATTATTAAAAAATAACGACCGTCGTGTGTTTTTATCGAACGTAAACTGCTCCGGTCCGTTCTATAGTAAAAAGCTGATGGCGGGGAGGTGTTGATTTATCTTAGGTCAGTTAAATCGCGTATCTGGACCGATATTAAGGATAGTTTGACGGGAAAGTTAGTTACGGCGCGCGCGAACTACAAACGAGATCGAAAACGATAGGAACGACGGTTGACGCCAAGAGGGTCGCGGGAAAGGAAATAAATCGAAAGCACTCCGGCGGTCGCGTGTCCGTAATAATCGGAGGCAGCGGCCGAATTGAATCGTCGCGCGAAATTCCCGACGAACAGGTCAAAGACTAAATGTGAGCTTGTATCCACGGCGGCGGCGGCAGTAGCGCGAAAAGGATAAGACGCCCGCTTTCTTTTGCCCGTTTCCATCGAGTGCGCAAACACGCACACGCACACACGTGCGTCTACAAGAATAACGCTTGTACGTGTGGGCCATAGCGCCCTTTTGATGTCGATACGTGACGTCTACACGCTACGGCTGCTGAACGGGAGAGTCGCTGAACGCTATTTTCTTTTTCGAGTCAAAGGATTATCCCCGGCAGAGTTAATCGAATATAGGATTTGGGAAACAACCGAAATTCAATTTGGAAAACTCCTACCGCCAACGGGGAGACGTTCACTCGACGCGTCGCGCCGTACAAACGTGTAGCCGAACGAAACGTCCAGTGCGCTTGCGCGTCACGCCACCGTATTATAAAAGCGCGCGCCCACGTCGTTAAATCCTACGCCGGTACGGTTTATTAAATGTGTTCGTTACCGAGACCGTCAATTCAAAAACCGAATTGGTCGTTTAATAATTATTTTCTTCCTATAAACTCGTCACGTACAATGTTTACGAGAACGAATCGGCGGACGCCTCACGAACATATAACGCGCACGGATTATCCGCTAATACTATCGTACAACCGGCGTGACGCAAGTTGTGATACGCCAAAAGAATACATTATCGGTACCTACACAATAATAAACCTGTATCTAAACACGCGAAATACGTTTCACATAAATATTTACCATTTATACGTCAAATGGATACGTCGCTAATTGTTTCGTTTCTAACATTATTTTCAACGTAACAAGTATGTATAACCGATTTTACCGTTAATCGTTTAAAATCGAAATAGAATAAGAAACCAACAATTAATAAGGACGTTTGCGGCAATATAATTCGATACAAAGTCTGTTACGAACGCCTAAGCGATTCGGGTTTATTTTAGAACTTTTCAATTTCCCGTGTAATAACGTATCGAGTAACACGTCAAAAAAAAAATAACCATTTTGTTCGCCATTCAAATCGTTATATTTACATATATGTAAAACGTATATAAATAACACGGTTCGCGAGAAAAACGCTACAGAATATTCCAATATCGTATCGAATCACAACTCGTTGGAACTAATTATTAGTAACCGTCGGATTAAAAAACGCTATTGTTTGAATGGCACGATCCAATTTAGAGACGGCACGTGTACTAACAATAATAATGAAAACATTTCAAAGTTAATAGAAGAAGACGTATTACGAAACTATTATGAATATATATTTATTTAAATAAATCGAATACAAATTTCGGTTGAATTATGGAATAAAATGTATGGAAAAATGGTTGTGGATTGGGGCTTTCGGTCTTTTGGGGACGAAAATTTTTTATACACTTTTACGTCCCTCTACAAATTTTCCCCATTTTTATGTACTAAAAAAAACTATCTAAAACATTGAAAATTCAATAAACGGTCAAAAAATTATATTGGTTTTGGTTAATATTTTGTCAAATATTAACATCAAATATAGATATTTTTACCAAAAACGAATATGATTTTTCCATATATATATACATATATATAATAAAAATGAAAAAATAAAGAGTAAAGAGAGAAAAAACCATAAAAAAGGGATAAATTATTCGAAAAACATTATTTTATGCATAACAGGTCAATAACATTGACACGAAAACACAATGTCAAATATGTTTCTTTAAAAACTATTATTCCTAGAAAGTAAATGAAAATAAAAACACATTTATTAAACATCGATAATGTATTTTTAATGTTATACAACTTGAATAACAATTTTTTCTTTACTGTGTATAGTAAATGCACTATACTATAATATAGTGTGCTATAGTATAATTTAGTAAGTATATTACGCTACGTACTATTTATTACCATTATAGTTTTTCATTGGTTTTGTTCAACCGCAAGGAAAATTATTTATATCGACTTTTGGTTTGGTATATATTGATACCAAATATATATTTTAAACGACTTCGCTGGATTTTATATGGTATAATTTTAAATGTTCGAATAAACGCAAACAGTGTTTAACGTATTTTAAATTTTAAATATTTATACGTTACAGCATTCTGGAGATTCAACAATACCTCTAATTAATATTTACCTAAGTATGACCACTCACTCGAAGTAAAATAATATTATAGACGAGTTTGATTTTTGAAAAAATGGTTTTGATACGACACATTTATCTTCGCTCGATTCGTTCGTCATTTTTATAAAACTATTCGATAATTTGATTCAGCACTACCGAGTAAATTGTTTGATCACTAAATTTATCCGATTCCGTAGTTAGGCACATATATGACAACCTAATTGTAAAAAATCGAACCAATAATAAATTGCGGTTAGTAAACGTCGGTTTCATTTTATAATCAACAAAACACAATTTTTACTAACGTTGTGCTTTAAAAGACGTATAAACGTCAGGGTAATAATGTATAGTAGCAGATAAAAAGATACGGTGTAAGGAATAATCGACGGAGATAATGCGACTGTAGTCATTAAAGCTACTGAAGTACCAACTAATGGCTAAATTAAAGTAAAACGTTATTTAAGTGAGAAAAGTCGTTCTAGACAAAAGTTGCGCAATAGAAAACTTTAACAATATTTTCGTGAACTTTAAAAAAAATAATTCGCTTTTAAATTACGAAATGGACGTCATTTTATCAAAAATAGGGCTCGCCATAAATGTTTATAACTTAAAAATCGATTATCGCCAATCGATAACTTACCATTTAGCCAGTAATCTTACCCTCGTCTTATTACAAATATACGCAATTATAATAATATCACTATCAAATGGTAAAAAAAAATTTAATTTTTTTTGGCTATTATGAATTATCTTAATGTAGGTTTAGTTTTTGATAGGTCAGGTTCGTCAACCATGAACACGTTGAAAATCGTTATACCGTCCCGAAAATCTAAATAAAAATAAATAACTTTCCGCCCAGTTTGCGCCGAACCGTCGTCGTTGGTCGGTGCATTGTGTATACTTACGTTTTCCTATTATAATAAATAATAAACGATATACTCGCAAAAGGCGTTAGCGTTATGCAATTTTTTCGAGTTTCATCTAATAAATTTTTCGTTTTTACGGGCTAGGTTATTTGCATTTTATTGGACCGTCGCAAATTGAAAAATTCTACATTCCCTTTTTATATTATAGTATATTGCGCTGCAGAGCTCAAATAAATTGAATACGACATTGCAGCTATACTAATCCCCATACGGTACGAATACATAATAAACGCATTACTGTATTATCGCGTTGTATGGACGAAGGATGGGCGCGTTGTTGACGTCGTATTTATTTTCGCGTCGACTATATAACTAAAGATAATTTTACTAATCTGAAACCGAATAAAACGATGGCGCGTAAAAATGAAATAGGAATATTATTTATTGTTGTTCGAGCAGAAAAACATTAAACGCTTTCGAATGACAAGTCGATTGCTTCGGTAAATATAAACGCTTTTGGTCGCCTGGACAAAACGATAAAACCGAGGCGTACTTTATTCTTACCGGATAAACGCGGTCAAAATAAACGTAAAATTGTTAAGTTTCAACACACTATTTCCGTTATTTATCGACCATGTGACCGCTGTTAATATAAATGAATCGTCGATAACCGTAATTGTTTCGTCGCTTAGTCGTTAATATTTTTGAACGACAGATCCACGAACAAAAACGTCTCGTCTATTCTCTAAAAACAACGCGCGATCGTGAAACGGCTTAATTGACGTATCGTGATTTTTTACCAACGTTCGATCTAAAATAAGAATTGTTTCGTTCGCGTTTCCGCGAATCAGTAATTATCTACATCTAGCCTATATAATCCATATCTCGCGTACGGCGTATAATAATAATAATAATAATAATAATAACAACGACGACGAGAACACTTGCCTGTTTACCGTCTCTGCCTTTCCACCGGGTCCATTTGTTGGCGCCGGGTCTCCAATAATCGATCATTATTTCCTCGACGAACTCTTTGCCGGACCCATTTCCATATCGACCCTGACTCTTAATAGCCGTCACCGCGTGTAATCCTTGTAAGTTTACCTCCAAATATTGGCGGCCATCGTTCGATATCATGCCCTTTGGACACCACGCACCACCGTTGCCCTCCAATTTCAGCCTGGAAATTTTCAATAAATCGTATTTATGGTCCGACTAATAGATGCATACCTGTTTTGTATACTGTGCAATTATTAAAACCATTTTGTTTTCAATACAGTTACATATATATATATAACAACGAGACGTTTCTTATTACGATAGACAAATCTATACAGTTTAAGTGTCTAAATATTCGCGTTATTTTAATGTAAATTCGAATCGAGTTCAACGAATTACTTGTGGGAAATCACATTTTCAAACAAATAGTGTTTAATACTGATTCGATTATTATATTATGAACTACGTTAATCGATTATACGAATTCCGTTTTAGCGAAAGTATAAAATATGCGTTTTAATACAAATTGCAATTTATATATAAATACATATAGGATACGTTCTATAAGCAATGTGCCACAATGCTAATGGTCTTCTTTGAAGTAAATTATTTTTTCGTAGTGATTATTCACTACGATTATATCCCACCCAGACAGACAGTGAATATTGCCTACTACCTGGAAGTCCTAAAAGAAAGTCACGCGCAAGCAGAGTGAGATAAAGGGCAGCTGTAAGCTTTACCACGATAACGGACCAAGCCATACCGCCTTTATCGTGAGCGATTATTTGGCCCGTGTAAACATTCCGGTGGTCCCTCAGCCTTCCTACAAACCGGATTTGTCTTCTTCCGAATTTTATTTTTCAAATCGAAAACCAGCCCTGAAAGGAAATTATTATGACTTCATCGAGGACATCCAAGCCAATGTCAATGCAGTCCTTGCAGACATCCCGAAATAGGCCTACGTCGACGTCTTCGCGGCATAGGAAGATCAAACTATAAAAGTGTGTTGACGCAGGAGGTGCATATTTTGAAAAGTATTGGCGGGTTGTACATATTGGTTCAATAAATCTCGTTTTTTTATAAAGGCTCGTTACATTTGGAACGTACCCTGTATTGTTGTATATGACACCAGCATGATTATTCACCGTGTAAAAATTGTCTACAAAATATGAAATTTAAAATTAACTCAAGTAACTAATGGTTTCAAAAACGTCAATTTAAACAGTAAATATAGTAAATATGTTTATTTTTTATGCTATATTTTAAAGTAGTATGAGAATATTTTCAAATACACATACATTCAAACACACACACACACACACACACACACACACACACACACACACACACACACACACACACACACACACACACACACACACACACACACACACACACCC
>JAIPRN010003160.1:0-23450 GCA_025469175.1 Geopemphigus sp. TES_GeoC_2020 | reverse complement strand
CCCACACAACACACACACACACACACACACACACACACACACACACACACACACACACACACACACACACACACACACATACACACACACACACCCACACACATACGTATATATATATATATATATATATATATAATAGTAATCAAAAACCTCGTTCTAAGCCAAGAGTTATTGACCGTAACATCTTTTATATAATAAGTAATAATATGTTATACACTCGGCTGTACTATTGTATACGCAGGAAATTCAAATAATGGACGTAATGACGATAAAATATCGTTTTCTTCGTCGATTCCAAACATTCTATTAATTCACAAAAATAATATTACGCGCCCTGTGTGTATTATACTATTATCGTATATAAATATATATATATATATAAGTATATACACGTATACACACACATAAATAAATATACTCTTCAGTTGTCTGTTAAGTCGGAGTTTTTTTGATAGGATCAGTCAATCGGTCGGGGCGATTATAATATGTGAATCGGCCAACAATGTAAGCGCGTACCGACGTCGGTTACCGTACGGATTGTAAAAAATGAAAAAAAAATAACATACATAATCGAAACGATCTTACGAAATAGAGAATACTCAGAGCGTCGAACATGTTGATTATGAACGGAGGGAGAAATCCGTGTGCGGGGGGGAGAGGAAGAGAACTGACAGAAGTTTTAACGAGAAGAATAATGATTAATGATGCGTACGGAATAATAAAAAATAAAAAAATGTATACACAATATTATAATAATACGTACGCGGGGAAGGTACTGCACACGCGTTTCTATAGGAAAATGTGCGCGTGTGAGCGCGTTGAGACGAATGGACGCGCGCATATAGGTACTATTGTCGTGGTGAATGCACTTTACGTCTTGGGTCGATCGTTTATTAGATGTTTTCGTACCGGAAAACCGTGCATCGGTATGTTGGAGACTCACCGAAACGAATATCATTTTATATTATTATTATCATTAAATATCTCGACATAATAATTTTAACCTGTGCCGACTTAACGTATGGGCCAACGGGTCATTGTCCCGGAATCCCGCAGTATAATATAGGGTTTCGACTTTTTCTATCGGTCAGTAGGTGTTTTAATTCCAATCGGTTTATTAATTCCTTATTTACTCCAATAATTTATTCCCTATCCCCCAAATTTTATTCTTCTTGTATTCGGTTTTATGAACGAAATAATAAAAAAAAACTGAGACATACGATGAGACAAAAATGTTTAAACTTCTGTTGGTTAATAGTCATAGAAAGCGAATAAGTTTTCGACAATTGATTTTGAAAATATAATTTAAAGACTATGTAAATAAAAAAGAAAAAAAAATTTCGAAATAATTAAATTTAAATAGTTATACATAATATACCAAATCGCGTTTTATATCATATTATTCTATATATTTATTCTTAAATTTAATTTATAATTTGTATTTCGAAAATACGTAATATTTTTTATTACGAAGTACATTGAATAACGAAGCTGTTGTATAAAATGGAATAAAAAACACGTTCATATTTTTTTTCGTAAATTCTTTTTTTACTATTTAACTAGTGATATATACGCACATAGATAAGTACATATTAAACTATAAAACTATACGTACATACACACACATACACACACACACACACGCATGTATATATATATATACACACATTTACAAAGATAAATTAAAAATAAAAGGGCATTATTTTAAAGGTATTCGTGGTTCACGTACAACCTTAAGACGGCACTGATATTACCTATAAAAAACGCGAACTTAATTTTATTTTTAATATTACGTTGAAGCCACAAAAATAATATAGAAACAATTCTTGGTTGACTGTTATATCACTATTCATTTTATTGTATTGGAAAATACTTTGAAATAAAAAAATTTCAATTTGTCAAACTGCATAATTGTATATATATTAAATGTTATACGGCGATTGTAAATTAATAATAATTAATTATCGTTGCTGTATATAACAATGAAACACGCGTGATGTAGTAAATTTTTTATTTCAAATTTTAATTAAATTTCAAAGATAAATTATGTAACGTATTGTGATTAAGCGTCCGGATGTATAGTAAGTAAACTTCTGTCGATAGCCAAATACTTGAGTTACGCAATGTCATTGAACTAAATTCTCGACGATTAGTAAGTACTCGATGATTCAAGTTCTGAAATCGTGCTAAATTAAATAGCGTACAAACCTTATATTCGTTGCCGTGCAACATTGCAATTAGTGATGTTATTTTGCATTCGTTTTGCTTCTTGCGAATTAATTGTTTGGTTCACCACACTTTTCGGTTTAATTATAAACGTTAAATTCTATTTGTTATAACGTACGGATATTAATAGTTGTACGTTTAACGATAATATCGCTACAACTTAAGGATATGGTAAAACGGCGTTTGATTTTTTCTTAGTATATTTGCGAATAAAAGCGATAAATAATGACGGTTTTTCGTCGTTTATTTTTGTTTCGTCCGTGAGATTTATACAACTATAATAAAAGCAATACGCTGGTATTGGCAAATCGAAAACAGTTTTACGATCAGAGTTAAATATTTGAATTATATTTCATACACATATGTTACATTCTTTATATATATATATATATTCATAATAAAATTTATTCACAAATCATAATGTTAATTAAATACACTAACAAAATATTTACAAAAAATATGTTTAGTTGACGTAACCGAAATGAAATTTTAATCGTCTTCGCGTTCATATCGTACCGATCGCTTTGACAATTTGTTTGTGATCTCGTTCCATCCACTTTAGGTTCGATAACATTTTGCTGTGTTTTTCGTCGAACTTGGCTCGTAGATCGGCCGATTTTACGGACCGTCTTATTTCATTTAACTATAAACGAATGAAAAACAAAATTACGTTTTAAAAAACGGCGGCGTCCAAACGTAACGTTAATCGCTAACGGTAATATTATAATTATTACCGCGACGATTTCGTCGTCAGTGGCGACTTTTGACGCTAACGCGGTGTAGGCGTGCGTAGCGTACATGTGACCGTCTTTCAATGCCGACAACGGGCGCAATTCGCTCAGCAAGAAGTTCGCTAACGCTTTGACGCCTTGAGGAGTGGTCGCGATGCTCTCGAAAACGGTTTTCGCTTTTTGCGCACTTACTTCGGGTCTTCCGTTGTCTAATCGCACGATTAGTTTCAGGTAACTAAAACGTAACATGTAAAACAAAACTCTCAAGGTTGACGTCCGCGGCCGCGTATCTCTATACGCGATATAGGTATTTTGTGGTAATTAATTGTCATAGTCAAGTACTTGAATAGTACGTGAACGTTCTCGACGCAAGCTAAAGCTCTCAGTGCCGTTTGTTTCGACAAAGCCGATTCTTCGGTTTTGTAATATCCGTACATTTTGGTCCAAACGGTCGAATTTCCGTATTTCATTCCAATGCAGAACGACGCTTCTTCCATTTCGGGCTGTATGCTGGAACAAACGAAATAATACGTGTACGACGTTACCGCAAAATTTACAAAAAAAGTCGACGGATGGACGTGGCTGATGTCGCTTACAAATATTCTAGCGCCTACGGCGGAAAACATATTTTACAAACGAAACGACGTTTACGTTTGTTTCGTTTTTTGCATTATGTTTTATAAATAAAATATAAGCCTCTTTTGGAAAATACGCGTAAAATACGTACGCTTCGGCGGACGATTTGTCCGATTTTGTTCTAAAGATAAACGCGAAAACTTGTTGGTTAACGCGACTAATATTATGTAACACAATTATTCGTAATCACTTATCAGATTATATAAAACGCCATAGAAAAAAACGATGCATTATAGACACTCGACGTTTGTATTTGTATATTACTCCAACGGGAGCACTAAATCAAGTTGTAAATCATTTTCGTTAAAAACTCGTGTCGTTTATTAACTAAGACGATAAATAAATAATGTAAGAAAAAAAAATCGTTATGTTTTTAAAGAGTCGTTTTAAATGTCGAGTTTAAATTACATTATAATTAGCCAATAATTAATATTCAATCGTAATTAACCCGCATCAACAAAAACCGATTAAAAGCTTTTCAATATCCGATTTACGAAAAAAAAAAATTCTACTTGTTATCGACTCACGTAATTCTTATACTTATTTTTTTGGACTCGTTCGGCTATACTTGATACTCGTCGATACGCGATTGACTTACTTTCGCCCTTTCATCCACGCGTCAAAGTGGATCAACGCCGATTTCTCACAACCCGAGCTTCCCGAATTACACGCCCACGTCAGTAGATTTCTCCATCCGATTTTCGTCGACTTGTTGCTGATCTGATCCCGCGACAATTTCCGATACAAAACGTCCGCCAAGCTTTTCGTGTATTTCTATGGTAAGACAACGCATTAACGTACGACGAACGGCCAAAAACCAAACGGCTGTGGTGAATAACGGCAATCGTACTTTGAAGATCATGTGTTCCACGGGATATCGTCGAATCGGGCCCATTATTGACGACAACCCGTTGGTCGCCGAATTCCACGGCGTCACGTGGTCCTCCATCAACAAGTACTCCAGCAACGAGATATAATAATTGTACGGCACCAGCCCGGCCCTGGACAGGTGACAAGCGTCGTCCAGGATTTGAGCTCGGTTGAGCACGTGGATTCGATCGGGTTTCGTTATCAACTGGATCAACAAGAGTTTCCAGTTTTTCTCGTCGTAGTTTACCCTGTAGAAACCTTTAGGGACGGACATCCAGCAATTATTGAAGACTGCGCGTTTCGTATTAACTCACTACACGAACGCTTACCGGTCGATTGCAAATTGAAAATTACCCATCCCGAATTCGCCGACACTGGTATTACCTTTTGTTCGTCAGTGGGTTTTAGCCAAACTGTCGGCGTGACGTTGTCGAAATTCCTGTTGTGCTCCGTAGTATACGTTAAACCGACATACCATTTCATGTCGTTTGTTTTATGTGGATTCGACAGGGAAAAACGTTCCTGAAATTGTTTCGCAAACTTTGCAATTTGATATATATATATATATATATATATATATATTTTACTGTTATGGAATTAATCGATAATTATTAACATTTCTGTCGGATCTCAAATAACGACAATAATACGACGCAAAAACTGTTCGTAAATTATGTTTTACCTGTGTCAAGACGATAGAACCGTTGTTATACTCGACGGTCACTAGCGGATATCCGGGTTGTTCCGTCCACAAATACATCGAATTGTTGACCATGATGTCGTCGTCGATATCGTACTTGGCATCGTACAAGACGTAGTCGAACGTTTCCCACAATTCTTTTGGTCCTGCTTCATTGTACCTAAATATATAAATATACGTGTATAGCGCGCATACGCGTATCTACACTATTACAACGAACTACGCGATTAGGTATTTATTTTCGCGATCGTGTTCCTAGGCGAAAATATCCGACTTACGCGAAGTCGTTGAGATACTTGTTCAACGCCGCCTTGAAGTTCGTCTCACCGACCATGTGCTTCAGCATTCGAAATATTGTCGCGCTTTTTTCGGTCGTGATCGGATCGAAAGCGTCTACGATTTCGTCCGGGGTCAACACGGGGAACGTTAACGGGTGCGTGTCATCGAATTCGTCCCAAGCCAGCGCGTGTTGGTGCACGTTTTCGGTGAACTTTCCGTCTAGGTCCCAGCCGGGTTCGTTCTGAAAACGTGGCGCGAAATAAATATTTGTCGTTTTTTCATTATTGGCGCTGCGCCCGGACCGCGCCCCACTGACTCACCGAATTCATGATGTGGTAATTCAAATAGTTACATATGCCCTCGTCCAACCACGCGTAGTCCCATCGAGGAGCCGTCACCATATTGCCGAACCATTGGTGTAAAATTTCGCGCAGTACGGTTATTGTTCCGACCATTTCGTCTTCCATTATCGAACTATTCGACAGCGTCAAATAATGTTCTCTAAGAAAACGTGAAAACAAAACGACGACGGCGATATTAGTTTCGCGCTATCGACCGTTCAGGTAAAACGTCGTATTGTCGAAAATGCACGTAACCGCGTCGACCCGAAGCAGTATTGTCTTGGCGCGTTATTGCCGTTATTTACTTGTAGGAATTCAGGCCCCAATCGCCAATGTTGTAATCATCCAGTATAGGCACACCGACCATGTCCAGTTTCGGTAGCATGTAAGGTATTTGCGTGAACTCTTCCACGTCTTCGATTAAGTTGGGCACTTTCCCCATCATGTACGTGGTGTGCTTGATGAATTCTTTGCGCGTGTACATGGCTATGTTGTCGGTGTTCAACGAGTTTTTGTCGAAATCCGACACCATAAAAGCCACCATATACGAAGGTATTGGTTTCGTAGGTTCGAAATGCTGCCAAGTCCAACCGCTTTTCGGACTAAACGAAAATTTCCCATTTATCGCGGGGGAAAAAATTCAAGGAGAAAACAATACGGCCGTGTCGACGTATTTATATAATGTTCGTGGACAACACGTGGGACTTACTCGATTTCACTTCGAACGAGCGGCATGTTGGACAGGGCGAAATATCGATTTAGGGTAGCGATTGATATATTATACGACGTTTTGAATTTCGGTTCGTCGTAACACGGAAACGCTCTTCTGGCGTATATTGGCTTGAACTGAGTCAAAGCTATCCACCTGCGAACGAAATATTAACTTAGCTATCGGAAAAGGAAGTTGCGCCGTTTCGGTTCAGAGTTATGCGTTCGCGTGTCGTTTACCGAAACATCGTAACATTGCCAGACGAATAACGTAATGTTTAAGTGACGAAACTAATAATTTTCGACGAAATTCTCGCGTGAAATTTCGGAAATTTAAAAAACGTAACTGCGCGAGCGCGAATTTTACAAATACCTCGAGCGATCGTCGGAGTCGTAAAAGTATTTATGAAATCCCGTCAGATCGTTTCTCAACGCGCCGTCGAATTCGACGGTGAACTTGTACAGCCGCGGTGGCATGACCTTTTTCCCGAGCCTGATTATTAGCCGTTCGCCGGGCTCGTCGATAACGTGACCGTTCACCGGTATGTGTCGTTTGGTTTTCATGTCCTGGAACGCCAACACGGCGGTCACGGTCAAATCCCTCGAGTTCAGTACGACCTCGGTCGTTTGCCGTTTCGCCCTTATAATGACGTCCACTTGACCGCCGAACGTGTAGTTGTTGTTCGCGGGATCGATCACCGGCTTCATCCGTAACGCGTACGACACCGGTTCCGTGGTATCCGGTAACCTGTACGCGGCCGGGTCTCGGTCGTTGTCGTTGAACGTGTCCCCGGCGAACGCAGCAGTAGACGAGCGCCTCCGCAGCGCCAACAAATACACCAGACACGTCAGCGCGACGTTCGACTTCATGGCCGTAGGGTAATAGCTAGTCGTTGTCGTTGGGAATTTAATTGGCGACTAACCGAGTATTACGCGGCCTTTTGGTTTTATATAACGCGCGTATACAATCGCGGTTGAGCGGTTTAAAATTATAATCCGGTCTTAAGTAGTCGGCGAATAATCGCGTTATTCGAGTGTGTGCCGATTGGTCAATTACGGATACAATACACAAATATATATATATATATAAATACTTTTATCTAAAATAATTAATTTCGTCTCAAATATAGAGAATTTGGAGCTTTATTGTTATAATTAGTACGTTGGATCGAAGGCGAAACCGATTCGTTCGTAAAACGATCTGAGCGAAACTGAGTAGTTTCTTACGAACACGATAAATATCGTTAAAAATGTATTTGTGTCCGAGTTCTTAAGTAAGTAGAAAAATTGAAACGAATTTTTCGGCCAGTCTTTTTACCGGCGTTATTGTTTTCGGCGGTTTCTAATCGTTTTTAATACGACGGTAGGAAACGAAATGACGAAAATCGAAAAACTTGTCAAACAACGTAACCATTGGACGCGTTTTTCTCCGTCTACAAGCAAATGTATTGACGGACAAAAAAAAAAAAGGGAAAACCTAATACGTTCTTCGTTTCGCTCGGAATGAAATACATTTATTATGACCAATGCCAACACCGGATTGTCCCGTATTCGTTCGTAAATAAACGTATAATACGTAGACTTATTTGTGCCTATATAATAGTGACCATCGACGTGCGACTTTCCCAATAGTCTCGGTGTGTTGCATCGAGTGATTCGAAAACACGAATTTCGTCGATAACCATTTGGCCACCGAATGTTTACATTTTTTTATGGTAGCGAGAATACAATTTCGAAAATTTTCCATAAATATAATGTAAAATATAAAAACGCCGAAATAATATTCGTTTAGAATCTTGGTGGATAGTCGCTGGCTAATGATTAACGTTGTGAAATCACGCGAAAATATGCTCGGGAACGGTAAAGTTCGGTCAATTTATTATAGAACGTTTGAGATGTTACACGATTTAGAAATAGCTCGTCTATTTTTCTGGATCGAAAAATATTTATACTTGTAAAAGTATATGGTTTATGATAAACGATTCGATTTCGACACGTAGCGCTATTTTCCGATAGATAATTGCGTCTAGTTTTCAATTTATTTAATACGTTATTAATTATGCTGAAAATTACGTGGAAAACATTACGTTCGCGATTTTCGAAAATAATTCTGTTTAATTTTGCACTACGTACTAGCATTTCGAAAACGTCAATAAACGTCGATTTTAATGCGCTTAACAATTATACAATTTAAATTTAAATACGTCAATAAATTAAACATTTTCGGATACAACGTCGAGTAGGTTTCAATATTTGAACGAATTACAATTTCGCGATTCTCGTTTGTGTGTGAGTATTCACATACAATATATATATATATATATGTATATATTCACGCGCTGAAATTTACTGTACGTTATACAATACCGTCGTAATTCAATAACGCCATTTTTCAAAACGTACGACGAATACGGCACGAATGCGTGCGCGTGTTTAAGTAATTGCGTAGAATTGTTTTTTCGATTCACCGTTCACGTGATGTTATTGTACATTTTTTTTGCTATTGTCTGTCATCGTCATCGATTACAACAATTGTTTATTGCAAACACACAAAATAAAAGATACGCAAAATATATACGTTTTTTTCCAATATTCAGGTTCAATTTTTTTTTAATTTCGGAGTTCTTTCGCAATTCTCGCGAACTCGGGTATATTTATTTAATTATTATTTTGAAATTTTGAAATTTAATTATCGTAGTATAGAGAGAATGTTTGTTATAGTAGTGTATGTTCTTCACAACGACCGAGAAATAACACTTGTATTTTACGTTGTCAAAAACTCTATATAATTATACAAATGTTACTCCCGCGATTTTCGTTACAACAATTTCTCATACGGAAAAAGCGATAAAGTACCGAAATTCAAATAGAAATAATATTCAATCGATATTATGAAAGTAAACGATCGTCATAATGTGTTTATCGCGTGTTATACGTCGCGTAATAATAATTAAAATTAAAATATCGGTAAGGCGACGATATTTTGTTTATCGTTTACGGTTGTTTATCGGAACTATAAACGAAATTTGTTTTTAATTATATTTTTTTTACAATGTTCGTTATTTGACACAACAAATTGTACATTAAGTCGCACGAAATGATACGGCTTTTAGCGTAATATGTATGTAACTATTCGGTCACGTTCGTCGAACAAGGAACTTCAGTTGTTTCGACTCGAGAGAATCTGCAGGCGAATTCCTCCGGAAACAGCCTCAATTTTCGTATATAAGTAAGTTCAAAGGGTTTGGGGCAGAGTTACTTACGAATTGTGTTTTCTATTGAATTTTACAATATTATATATTCGGGTTAAAAAGGAATTAATACTTTCGTCGCGAGTATTATAACAAACGTGTTACGTCGTTAGTTCATACACGTATATAGTTGAACGCCTTAATCGATACCGACAACGCTAAAATTTGTAAATGTACTACAAAATGTTGCCGTCTCGACGAACTGCTAGTTTCGTGTTCCGAAGGACCCTGCGTCGTGATGTTTGCGCTTGGAACAGTGGTTGTCGACCCGGGGTTTACGAACTCCCGGATTGTTATCGAATTACCGTCGGACCATTTCTCGTTGTATTTAATTTCGTCGTGATATATCGAATAGAGTTGACTCCTTAATTCAGCCGGCGTTCGCGTCGAAGTTGTCAGGTCCAACATCTAGAATCATAAAATATTATATTTCGGTTGATTCGTCTTATCTGATCGAACGTCCGCGGCTCGCGTAAAATACGGTATTTAACCGGCATTATTCGTACGATTCGTTTATATTATATTTTTCACTATTTGCTTTTCGAATAAACCGTATTTTCAACGCTGGACATGGACGGGATAATAGTCGAGGCTTATTTAATCGAATTTCTTAACGCCGTTAACTTCGATTTAATTATTTTTACCAACGTTTAAATAATTAAAATCGAGCTACTCTTCGCGGTTATACGTTTTTCTTAATTAACTTTTTACCCAATAAATCGCTTTTTATTTTAATTTGTCGCGTTCGCTTAATGTTAGTTTTACGTAAAAGGTAACTAAATTAAATCGAATCGTGTTCCAAAGTTAACGTACATTTTCTGAATACATTTTTAACATTTTTACCGCATTCGTTTCGTATTGGTATTGAAAACGTAGAGAGTATTTTCGAATATACATTTACTACGGAAAAAAGTATATGTTTAGTTTTAATTTTTAGACGTTTAAATAATAGCAACAATAAGACTTCCAACGATTTAATAAGAAAGTATATCTTTTTAAAATGTTTACGAAATTGATAGTAAATTATATATAATTCAACTTCCGAAGATGTTCGTTATAATAATATACATTATACCTTAACTAGGCTAATACTTTTTCGTATTAACATAATAGAATGAATTAAAAGAAATCTATTAACTCGTACAACCTAGCAAATTTTCAAAATGATACGTTGTGTAACTATTCATGTTGTTCGAAAAATGACTATTAATATTACTCGTTTTTGTTTTTCAGAAAATTATTACAGTTTCAAAATGTGTTTTGATAATGTAAACAACGTTATGAAAGAACAAATTAAAAATGTACGTCACGAATATTTCGAAGTTTAATTAAAAGTAAAAAATAATAATAAAGAAGTTAAAAATTTGGTAGTCATAGTTCGAATTGTATTTTTTTTTTTATCACTTTATTAATAAAATTAATTTCTTTTTACTTTTGCTTCTTCGTCCGCGGTTGAAATTTTGGTGGCTAAACACGAGTAGATGTTCGTAACCAAATGTTTGCCCTCTTTAACGTTTTCAACGATGGTCTTTAAATTATTACGAAGGAACAAAGTCAGAGTATTTATTCCGCTTGGTGTCAATGTTAGGGCATTGAAGAACGCGTCATAATCTTGTGGCTCGATCGGAAATCGGTTTTCCAGTATTAGGTTCAATTGTCTAAAAACGAATAAAGCGTTAAGACGAAATAAATTTAATACATCTTAATTCTGTGGCATACCCAAGGGGGTGTATTTCGTATTCGGAGTCCACCCCCTTAGTGCGTGCAAAAGTAGCGACATTTTATGCAACTATATCAAAATTTTAATAAATATTTGATAGTTTGGCGACCGTCAAAATTGATTGTTTACCTTCTTTTGGCCGATAAGATATATTGTCGTTTGTAAAATAATCGCAATATTAATAATAAAATCAATACACCGAACTTTTAACCTCTTAGAACTTTTGCTTTCAGAAATAGAGTATTGATTTGCGCCTGAACGAGACCATTTACCGTATAATTATATTTATTTACGAGTTAATGACGATTATTCGAGAAAATGGGGAAACTATTATAAAAATGATAAAAATTACGAATATAGAAATTACGTCTTTAAAACTTGTCTGGCTAGAAAATACTGTAGTAGAACAGATGGTATTGGGCACCTCTGAAGAGTATTGTAAAGAAATTTTTTTTATTCTATTCGTTGGATTAAGAGTTCACGGTCGTTTTCATAATCACAAAGAAGTAATATCTGCATATCTGGTTTTCAATTGTGTTATATTTATAATATTCATAGCGATCGTTTTCAATTTATAGATTTTTATCATTACGGTGTCGAACGATGCGATAAAGTAGTTGTAGAAGTCAATTTATGGCATAGGTTTTGAATAGAAAACAATATTACGCTCCGGAGTGCGTTGGACGCTTTATCAAAATGTATATGCTTTATAGCATTTGTTTTTCCATTACGTCCTGCGAAATTGAATATACGTTCCTACGGTTTAATGGCATTACAAATTGTTTAAGGAACGCTACTTTTGAAAATAGACAAAGTGGCTTAACCACTATTAATATACGTCGAAAAGTGCTAGTAACGGTGGAAGAAAAATTATGGACAAATTAATTGAATTAACAACGCTTAGAGACGTATATAAAATTCGAACAATGGTATTTGAATTAGATTTATACATTTGTTTAAAGGTTTTCGGTTTCATTATAACGAAAATAGCGTAAAAAAATAAATATATTTACACGTATGTATTTATATGACGTTGAAATGGCAAAATTTGTATCGAAACACATTTGGTTTTTCTTATCGTTTAATCAACGGTCATTTATTTTTATGATTTTAAATTGCGCGACACAAGTAACGTGTGTATTTGTGTCGGAAGATAGTTCTTAAAAACCGTAATCGAATTGTACACGGTAAAATATTTTTTATACTTCAACCGATTTTTTAGTATATTCTTTTGAAAATATCTTAAAACGGCCTGATTGCGCCACTTTATTACGTAAACAGCGATTGGTTTCACCGTTCTAATAGTGTATTATGAAAAGTTAAATAACGTTCGCCGCCGCCATATCGTCGGTTACTGTCGAAATGGTATTACGTTTTTTTTTTTTTTTTTGTCACGGGAAAAACGAACGATTCTCACGTTATTAATAATCGCGCGTCCTCGGTACAAGTAAGCGCGTAGAGTGCCGACTCCTTTTCCGAATACGTTTTCGTGGAGTTGTACAGGGCCAACATGTAATCCCAATTGTTTTCTTCGGCGGCGCCGTATTTGACCCCGGCGCAGAATGCCGCGTCCTTAATGTCGGCCGGTATTCTAGTAACAATAATAATAAAATGCACGCGTCCGTGCACGTGTTATTATAATTATATTGTCAAACCCGACACGTGGATAATGATCGAAAAATATTATGTTACTCTTCGCCGTTTCGCCATCTTCGGAAATAGTTCAATGCCGTTTTTACGCATTGTTCGTTGTCCAATCTACACGCCCACGTTGAAAACGCATTCCAGCCGACATAAATGGGGCACTGGAGGTTGTTTTTTCTCGCTGCGAGTTTGTTTACCATCCGGAACGCAATCCCGGCCAGTCTGCTAACAAAAGCCTGCGAAAAATGTCGCGGTATAATTACGACGATCAAATCAAAGTCACGGATTACGGAAATCGTCTTATGGGGCGTGTTAGAGAGCGGAATTTCGGGTTCTCAAACGATCTAAATATGATACTACGATACGCGTTTTCCATTAAAAACCGGTAAAATATGTTTGAAAAAATACTCGAACATAAAAACACGCGTTCGATCGTTAAGTATTTATTTATGCGCTCTATGATTTCTTTAAGTATGCTTACTTATACGAAAGATTTCGTAAAAAGACCGTTCGTATTTCAAAAAAAGAAACGTTTATGCCACTCTATATCCTTTTAAGCGCCATAAAAAAATTACAGAATAAAAATATAGATTTTTTATGTGTAAACACCTTACATTCTTAATTTATGCATAATAAAAGGATAAGAACGATACGAGAATATTTAAAAAATCATTTTGTATGTTCCGTTGTGTAATCTATATTTGTAGTTTTACCTTAGCGATAATTTTATAACGGCCGAAAATTTGTGTCGAAACATTTCACTCGAAAATTCGTCGTGCTACAATATAATAACAATGTCCGTCGTGTTCACGCGTAACTTAGAAAAAAACAATATAAATATATCAGTCGGACAAAAAGGGTTTTTTTTAAGGCACCATCGCAAATATGGGTATTAAAGCCGTTTGTCGACCACAATTATAATAATAATAGTAACGATAAAAACGGAATCGCTCGTAGGTAACGTTAGTATTGGCGTCACGACTAATAATCGTACCCACCTTCACGTCAGCATATCCATTTGCGTTATGTCGCATACGATTCAAGACATAGTTCAAATTGTTCATGGCTGAGAACCACGGCACGATGTCGTATTCTTTTTCCAAATATCGTATCAGATTCAACGGTATCGTGTAATTCAGTTTGTTCGCTCTCGCCAGATTAAACGAATCGTCGATCAGCTGAGCTCTGTTCAGTACGTGTATAACTGTCGGCGCGTCGTACAGCTGTTTGGCCAGTGACAACCAATTGTCTTCCGTGTAGTTTACCCTGTAAAAACCTGAGGCCAAAAGAACATCCCGGCACGTTTACGAACGACGAAGCGAAATCGCCTTATCGTCTCCCATAATTTACCCGTAGACTGTACGTTGAAAATGTACCATTTAACGTCGCCGGTTACAGGGACGGTCGTTTCGTTTGTTTTTGGATCCAGCCAAACGGACGGTGTCGTTTCGGTACCGAAATCTCTATTATCACTCGTAGTGTAACTCGAACGAACGAACCATTTAGTGTCGCTTTCGTTTGATCGTCCGAGCGAGAATTGTTCCTGAAAAAGATAACATAGATAACCAACAGATCGAGTGTCATCCGTCGTCGTTGGTAAGACGAAATAAAAAAAAGGTGAAACGGCGGAAATAGTGTTTTTGTTTTTTTTTTGTTTCGTTACTTGAGTTAAAACGAG
Source organism: Geopemphigus sp. TES_GeoC_2020 (assembly GCA_025469175.1). Taxonomy (NCBI): domain Eukaryota; kingdom Metazoa; phylum Arthropoda; class Insecta; order Hemiptera; family Aphididae; genus Geopemphigus; species Geopemphigus sp. TES_GeoC_2020. Next base: position 8,666 of record JAIPRN010003160.1, on the reverse strand, counting down.
CGAGTTGCCTATTTTTTTGACGTTCACAACAGGATATCCGGCTTGTTTTGTCCACTCGTTCATAATGGTGTGTACGTTTTCGTCGTGTAAATTGGGCTGTTTCAGTTCAATTAGTGCGTTTTCGAACGCGTTCCACAAATGTTCTGGTTTCACGACTTTATACCTTCAATATGAGCGGATCGAAATCGTACTTTACGTTAATGTATAAAACAATTGCAACACGATTCCGCATAGAAACAAAATACTGAAAATTCGTACTCTTCCTCGCGAACTGCTTTTCACGTTGCCAGAGTGTATTATACGATTCCGTGTAATGTTTTATTTTATAACGGTCAAATCAAAATGTCGTCATTCAACGCGTAATTAATGTAATTCTGACAATTTCGATTACAATTGTTTTCAAAAATTTTCAACTTAATGACGTGCTCTAGTCTTTCTATACTACCTCGCTCTATCCGTTAGCTGTCATTATCGTTCAGTCTGGTCGTCTTCCTAGTATTTTTTCAATAATTTCCTCTGGTTTCCGCAACTGTCAAACCTAGCTCGCTCTACTGCTCTTCACGACTTTTAATATACCGACTTCTACACGTAGTTCTTCTAATTCTAATTATTTATAAATTCTCTTGAAATATTTTTTAATAGATCCGTAGAACAATACATTTTTTTCAAATACTCTCAGTTTTTTTCTCTTCCGACTTTCAATTACCTGTTATTAAATTCGCGTCTTTACGTCGCTTTCGACGACACTGATCATTTTTCTTGTCGTCTCAAAGTATTACGAATTTTTACACGTGTTAAAATACAATTATTTTAAAATAAAATAAATCAATTTAAGAGATCTCTGGCAACATGGCGTTTCGAAATTGAATATATACAATAAGGTACATAGACTGGTATAAAAAAAGTGGTTATACGGAATCGTTCACCTCTGTATAAAAACACGCGGATATTCAAATCGTCGTATTTACCGGTTTCGGGTCAGGTATATATTCAGAGCTTTTTTAAACGTATTTTCTCCCACCCAATTTCTCAACATTCTCAACACCACCGCACCCTTGTCGTACGTTATTTTGTCGAAAATGTCACCGATTTCTTCGGACGTACGTGTCGACCTCGATAACGAGCGCCGCGGTTTTTGGTCGTACTCTAAGATCGATTGTTGTATTTCGACGACGAAAAAGTGTTCCAGGCGCCATTCCGGTTCTATCTATAACGGTCGGGCGAGTAAAATGATTAACGTACATCCACGGCATGTTACTGTAGTTGTGCGCATGACGCATGGATCGTCAACGTTTACCGTCGCTGTGGCGAAATATTCGAAATAGGTAGAGAAACCTTTGTTCAACCACACAAAGTCCCACCAGACAGGTGTCACCAGGTTTCCAAACCACTGGTGGGCCATCCCGTGTTCCGCCGTCCTTTTGGCCGAAACTTTCGTTTTTGTTTTCGTGCGCGCGTCGACGAAAATCGATTTCTCCCTGCGCACGTGACGTAAAAGCGAATTAAATTCAATACCTGTTATCGATCGCGTTCGTCGTTAGGAATATAGGAAAAGCGTTTTGACGGAAACACGTCGCGTTCGTCGTATCACGTAACGCGGCGGCTAGCCAAATTATTTAAAATTGAATTCATTTATTCGCACCGGTAGATATTCAGTCCCCAGTTTTCTACGGCGCCGAAACCGAGTTCGGGCACGGCCAACAAGTTCAACTTGGGCAGGTCGTATTTGACGCCCGTGTAATTTTCCATAGCCAGCAGTTGATTCGACGCCGTTTCGTCAATGTATCCAGTCTGATACAAACTGCCCAAGTGCGAGTACACGTCGGTCAGGCTCTGACGATCGTCGTAGTCGATGCATTCGAATTCGCCGACGAACAACGCGACCAGATACGTGGACATTGGTGGTGTCTGCATAAAGTGAACCCATGTCCGGTTTTGGTACGTTGGCGGATTGTTCTCCTCGAACCTAGTAACGAGAACGAAAGCGTCTAGAGTACGTGCGAGACGATGATACGCGATGGCGTATTATTGCGAGGACCTGCCAGCTACGTTCGTGTCAAACGTTCCAAGTGTATGAATCCAGTAGCGGATTAAAGGGAAATTGGGAACGTATCGCCTGGGCCACCGCTGGTCACAGACCTGCCAATAGAGTATTTTATTCGTTTCGGAACGAAAATCGAGCCAAGTATGTTATATTATTCAAAGGCCGTGTGGAAGTTACGGTATAAAATAACGATTACTTTCAGATATATAAAATTTCAACGGATATAACATTTTCATTATAAAAATTTAAGATATCGAAGTTATCTTATCATCAATTATAATATACACTATATCTATATAAGACGGTGTGTTTTTGTTTTTATTAAGTTCAAATGTTTATTATTCGAATATATAAAATAATAAGTTTACAACTCGCAATAAGCGGTGGGTCATATAGTATTTATTGATCCTAACTCCTAATAACTTTTATAAGCTATAACGCTTACCTTTCGAAAATATTCGTCGTTTTTATTAATATTTTTTATTTTAAGCGGAATTTATAACGACCGATTCTTTCTATCACTGTTATTGGCCTGCCGTGGATGTTTATCGTAAACTTTCGGTAAATATTTTGCGAACTTCTTGGCGTTTATATCGAAACATTCTAAAATCAAAAATACCGTGGAGTTTTTCTCGTAGGAGCATTTTGATTAAATTCATCGTTAATATTTAAATTATAATTTGAAATCTAATTCATTCTTCATAAATACTCATTACGATTTTATTCTATCACGTAATCGATGAAACAACTACGTTACATACTGTCAAATATTTAATAATTTTAACGAAATTGTTTTGAACTCGAACACGCATATTCAGAGACATCATACGTGTTGAACGATTTTATGTTAATTGTCGTTAGCATAATATTATACTTACACGTCGACGGTGCTTAAAACCGGCATATTGGACAGAGCGATTTCATTTCTGTTTCTTTTTAACGATATATTAAACGGTGTTCTAAAAGCTGGTTCGTCGTAGCAAGGGAAAGCACTTCTGGCGTGCGTGTTTTGAAATTGGGTAGCTGCCAACCATCTGTAAAATTGTGAGTTTTTTGTCCATTACAAACGTATAATAAAAAGGAGAAATTACCAAAATTGTACACATGATGTATGATTTTTATCGTATAAATCAACCATAGAAAATATAGGTTACGCAATATTCAATGTGCAAGCAAATATACGTTCACGCTGTTACCGTCGGTTGTACGATGTCTTAATGATACGAATTTAACAATTTTCAAACGCGTTATTTAACCGTCAAAAGTCTAAAAATTAAAAACATAAAATTCGTTCGAAACTTCGAGGGCCGACGTCATATGAAATGTAATTAGAACGCGTTTTTTAATTTTTACACGATATTATATCGATACTTTGTTTTCGTGGATATAATAGTACAAATAATTTTATTTATATTTTGTTTCGACCGATTACTATATTACGAAATAATGAAAGAGTAATACGTTGTTCTATAGGCAGTGGACAATTAGCTAACGCATAATTTTGAGACAAAATGATAATATTAAATATATTACGTTAAATACGTGAAAATATTCCCTGGTACAGTTTTTAACGAACACGAACAATTCTATTGTCACTTATGAAACGTCGGATGGGCATGGTTACTAACGATTTCAAAATGGAATTCATCGCTTGAAACGGGCAAGTCACAAACTTAAATATCCGCGATTGTTTAGATTAAACGTTTATTTTGTTGTTGTTTGATTTTTATTTTATTTATCTCGGGACAAAGGTCAATTATCTATGTATCTTATGTTGATTGAAAGATCGTATTCGATCTTTATCTGAGGCCAGAAATCTATTTATAAAACCTTGTAATATGTATGCATCTAGTAGTCTTGTGAATTATTCGAACGCTATTATTCAAATAAAAGAGTTTTGATATATTCTGATGTTCGAATACTATTTTAAACACTTTTCTGTGATTTTACTCTCGTCACAAAATAATTTTTGTAAAATATTTAAATTTAAAACAATTTCTATAAATTAGATATCTGTTGTTCAATTATAGGTATATTAATAGACGACGGACTTGTAGTCGTCCTTATACTCGTTGTATAATAATGTCCATTATTTATGTATAAAGAACAATTTTTATTTTACAAAAACTATTTCATTTTTAATTAAATAGAGAAATATTAACCAAATGATTAAATACATTTTTAATATATATATATATATTTAATCATGTATTTCATATTCCCTTATTAAGTGGAAGTCGCGATTGGAATGACGCTAGTATTAAAAACAGATTTTTTGATATTGCTAATCGAAAAAAGTAATATATCAAATTCTTTTTACATTATTTCCATAAATATTTTGAATAGAGTTTTGTAAGCTATTCGAATACGTATTTTAAATATATATTATTTACATAATTGATATCTGGTACACCCTTTAATATATATAAGCTGTTTTAATTAAAACGTTTTACGTTAGAATTAATAATAATTACGTACATATACAAAAATATACGTTTACGAAATTATAATCAAATTAATAATCGAAAACGTGCGTATAAATTTATTGTTCGTCAGTTATCTGTGCATTTGTCGTGTCCAAATATTTAATAGTGGCGATATAATAAACCAATAAACACGAATTTATTTAAGATAAACAATTATTACCACGAAATGACGTAGAAGCTTTAATTATGTGTTACACACGTTAAATATAATTCCTCTGACGATCAAATTATTAGGACGGTATTAAAATGTTTTTCTTAAGAACGTTATATTACCCTTCGCGTTATTTTTGTTTTTTTTTTCACGTAATGTAAACTCTTCCCCGGAAAATTGTGTATGGTTAGCCTGTTATTTTATGAAATCAATTAATAAATAACGCGAGCGTACAAGAAAAAAACTCGTAAAAGTATTTCAATTTTTAGAAATATATAACATAATTTTCAATAAAAAAATATTGAACACACACGCTAAAAATGTCTAGATATTTGAATTCTGAATATACTTTAATACAATATTTCGATCGCCCCGAGTAGCATTTTTTCTTTTCTTTTTTGATTATTATTATTATTATTTACTGTTATAACGGAATGATTTATTTCGTCATCAATTTGAACATATTTTTATGTAAATGACCGAAGTTGGATTCAAAAATATTACCTGTCCGCATGAATTAAACATTTTACGCGTTCATAGTTACGTTATTATAATGGATACGTTGTACACTTATTAGGAAAATACGCTCTTTTAGGAATTTCAATTGTACATATCGTAACAATATGTATGCGTAGGTATGTGTGCATGCGTGCGTATTGAAAATAGAAGACACTGCGAATATAAAATGTTTACAAAGCGATAAATCTCGGTAAATTTTTTATTCGCTCGTATTTGTGACGAGTAACAATAGTCGAGACTTACTTTCTCTTGCCCGAGACAGACGAATAATGGGATTTGAAAAAACCGTTTCCGTCATCTCGTAAAAGTCCCTCAAACTGTATACTAATCGTGTATTTTCGACTGGCCAAAACATGTCCGTGTAAATATATTTTCACTCGTTCTTGGTCTTTCTCGTAGTCCCAGTAGTGTACGCCGATGTTCCTGTTTGTATCGACGTCCGTGACATTGATTTCCTTTATGATCAAGTCTTTCGAATTTAACGTTATCGCGGACGTGGTGGTCTTCACTCCGATTAGAATATTTACACGACCGGTGAACGAAGCGGTTTCCTTCGCGAAGTTCGGCTCCACTCGGAGTATGTACGATTTTGGTTCCGTTTCGTCCGGTAAATGTCCAAAGTCGTTTTGGCCGCTGAAGCTTTGGACGAGGCCGAGAATGACGAACACCAACAGTAACATAGTGTCTAACTAATATTTAGCCGTTAACTGTGACCGATATAAAGAATATTCGGTACAGTTATTTTACGTGTGACAGTGTAAATACGAGTAATAGATACGTTATAAAATGACTAATCTTATCTTTTACATGACGAAGTATAAGTAAAAATCGTTTTGCACTTATATGTCACGTTTTATAAACATGCGTTCAGACACTTATAATAAAATGATCGACGCTATTCGTTAATATATACTTCTAAACTACACGGTAATGTTTGAGATAGCGGTAAAATAATAATTTTGGTCAGTCCTCTAAAAACTGAAATAATTGGTTTTTGAAAATTTTTTAAAACAGAGTCTAAGTAATATAGCAATTTTACTCCTTCAAATTAAAAATATCCAATTGATTCGGAAAAAATTATAGATAAATTTAACGCCGCGACGATAATAAGAGATCGCTGTTTGCCACTTAAATAGCCATTTTATTAAGACATAGCATTGTTTTTAAAAGTAATACGTATTATTAATATAATTAAATGTATTCCAATCGATACTTAATTGTGTTTCATTATTAAGAACTTTAGAATTTATAAATGTGTTGTAATTTTTATGACGAAATGAGACTAAAAATTGGGCGATTAGATATTTTTAATTTAGCTGAAACTATAACGCTTAATTAATGTGTACTTAGTCTATTATAGGTATTTAGAATAATATTACGGATTTATAATATAATATATAAATAAATAAATAAATAATTAACTTTTATTATTATTTATAATGGATATATGGGGAGGGGGTAAAGTCCGTGGAATTCGTGATTTGTCTTAATTAATGTCCCATATTTTAAATTAGCGCCAAATGCCACCAATATGTTGTATTTCTAGCAAATAACATTTAGATTTTCGAAACACACGTGAATATCTAATCACGTTTTATACGAATGTCACACAATAGAGACCTTGATTACTGATTAGCAATTATCTTCAAGGACTGTATAAATACATAAAAGCAATAGATTGTGTATAGTATATAACAATAATAATAAAAATGGTTTACTTATGAAATTTGCTGGTTTGCGGCGTAAGATATTTTATAAAAAAAAGTGTAATCGAAAACCCCATAATTAATAATTAGTCAACGAAAAATAATAAATTATAAATATTAGTTATTGAAATGTAAATTAACCGAAAATACTGTCGAATACAAAAAACTAAGTCGTTTTCTGTACTACAAGTTGGGTATGAGTAAAAGAAGATTATAATTTGTTAAACACGAATAATTATTACATTAATAATACGTATATTACAACATAATATATTTACAATTAAATGACGTTTTATACAAAAATATTTCTTTTGCATGTACAATTTAATAATTAAAAATACCATTTAATAAATATACACTAAACAAAACACACTATATAAATTAATTTATATTATTTAAAAATATTATATAAGCAAATAAATATAAGTATACATATAATTTGAATTCGGTATTCAGGTAATTATTCAAGTATAAAAATGCAACAATTATTACTAATCATACAATTTTATATAAAGTAATATTTAGATAAATATATATACATATAGACACGATGATGAAAAAACTAAAAAAAAATAACATCAATGATCCTCATAGTTATTGGCGTGATAAAAATTAATTTTAAACATAAGACATGTATATTAATATATACAATAAACAGTTAAATATATATAGCTTTAAACATAGGATGTAGAAAAATATAAAATATAAAATTAGGACAAATTAAATAAAAGGAACGTTAAAAAAAAACCAGAAGACGACCCAGTCTATAATAAAAGAAAATAATCAATTAGGTGTTTAATATTAAATTTATGAACTAGATAATAATTAAAATGTACATTAGGTAAATAAACCTAAGAAACTATTATATAAAGAGGTACGGACAAAATGGACATAACATTGGAGTATAATATATCGAATGTAGATCTAAAAACAACAGTCAATAATTGATCGTGTCATATATAATAAGTTATAACTAAATGCGTGAGTAAACATATCAGAGTGAGGATAAATATTTCACATTACTATTAAGTTTGAAAGAAACTGATTATTCGTATACACAGCACTAAATATATTATACAGTAGAAATACTACGAGAATCACCCGTTTTAAGGGACTTTCGATCTAATATAATGCAAAAGATAATCAAACAAGGACAAATAAATAAAATACAAATAATAATACACGTGTAAAATAAAATGTAATTATCAATTAAAACATATGGCATGGGAGTAGTAGAAAAGTCAAATGGTGATGTAACTTCGGTTTCCTTTTGTGTTGTGGGGTATATCGTGATATATTTAGTTTCTGGTTCATGAGTTTCAGTGGTAAACTTTATAGTGGTTTTTGACGTACTTACAGACGTAGTTATTGGTTCATCGGATGTTCTCATTTGTGTTGTCGAATCTTTAATAATTGATGATGTAGTAGTTTCTATATCGGTCGTAGGTTCTGTGTCTGCTGTCGTTTCGATTTCTTCTTCGGTTTCCAAGTATGTAGTTGGAGTTTCCCTGTTTGTTGTTGACGTTAACATAGTTGTAGTTTCTGACATATCTTGAGTCGTAGAAATTGGTTTATCGGATGGGTTCGTTTGAGTCGTTAAATGTTCAATAATTGATTGTGTAGTCGTTTCTATTTCAGTCGTAGGCTCTGTTTTTGCTGACTGTGTAGTCGTTTCTATTTCAGTCGTAGGTTCTGTTTTTGCTGATTGTGTAGTCGTTTCTATTTCGGTCGTAGATTCTGTTTTCGTTGATGACAAACTA
>JAIPRN010003159.1:0-23462 GCA_025469175.1 Geopemphigus sp. TES_GeoC_2020 | reverse complement strand
CGAACGACGGAACCGTATTTTCATAGTAAATACGAACCGTTTTACGCGTACCGCCTGTATACTTTGTTTTATTAATAGCCGCTGGTCGGTGATAATAAACAAAACGGATAATTTGTCGACGTTATAACGTCATAAGGTCGATCGGATCGACCGTTTTACGAAAAAAAAATTCTTATTATGTTCCTAAAGTACATTTTACCGAACGATTTCGTACGATTAGTAAGCGTTTCCCAGTTTTCGTGTATATTCGTGGCGAGTTTGTCAATGGATCGGACCGCGTAACGATATAAAATAGCCGCGCTTCGTTCAACCCGCGGCTAAATCGATTTCGGGCTTTCCGAAACGCGCAAAATTTGACAAGATTAACCAACCTAACCGTCGATACCGGGCCACGGTGGCGCGCTAGTTCGCATTTTCCGACTATCCGATGGCGATTACGTAGCGAGAAAATGGCCTGGACGCGGCAACAATCGGTCATCAGTGGCCAACGTAAAAACGGCCGTCCGGAATAAAAGCGACAGATCGCGTTTAAATACGTTCTAACGGTCCGTTTATCCGTAAATATGAACGGCCTTTTCTTGTTTCGGCGTGTGCGACGCCATTTGTCATCCGCCGTATTGTCTAGCGAACGGACGAATAATTAATCCGTTTTCTATTCGTCCGCGGGCCGCACTTTTAACGGTAAATTAACGACCCGTCACCTCGGCTTATTATTATAGTTCGGAAATCCGTCCTTCGGGATCGCGTCTGGCAGCGGCGTGCGTATCCGCGAGGGCGGTTTTCGGACGTGCGACCCGTCCCGAGGCCCGGGCCGGTCCGACTATAGCGACGTAAGCGCGTCTCCTTCGCCGCGACACACCCTGTGGAGAAATACGCGGACACGCCCTCCCCCCCTCCCCCCGAGGGCTAACGCTTTCGAACTTTTCGAAACAAAACGCGCGCGGACATCCGGCATATATATATATATATATATGTCCATCCGCGTACTGTACAAACGGGAAAGACGTTTCGGACGTAATCTCCACCATTGATCGGCCGGTTGGAACGATGACAGTTACGCCGGTGGGTCGACTACCGGCCAATATCTATTCGCGACAGCGAATAATCCCGAAAATGAATACGATTTGTTTTCAGTAGCGGATCGACGACCGGTTTTTGTTTCGAAAAATCGAGCGAATGGTTTATCGTCGGAAAATTACCGTCAACGGTAAATCGTCCGTGACCTCGATCAGTTCTTCTTCCGATTCGCCACGTTCACGGGACAGTTTCTTTCGGCGTTTCTTTTAAAAAATTCGTCGTTTCCAAACGTTCTAATTTTCCGCCGGGACACAAAAAACAATAATAACGTACTTACGGTATAACAGTATACTATAACGTCGTTGATATTTCGTCCGCACGGTGCTCTTTAATAAGCGTTTTTATTTTATATAAAATATCGGGTGACCGAGCTTTTCTTGGTATTTTTTTTTTTACGTCGTTGAATTCGTCTCGTAGAGATCTTGAATTTGAGCCCTCTCTCGAGAGTCTACGGCAATTAAAAATAAAAAATAAGTTTGAAATTCGAAAAAGCGCTCTCACGACCGTGATTAAATTTATATTGTAAATCTGATTACACCAAACGCAAGATCATCGCTGTACGCATATTTGGTCTAACGTTTGAATCTTTACGACATTTTTTGCGGGTTTTACGAATTTTCTTCTTTTTTAACGTTTAGACGGCAAAAAGTGAAAAAGTAAAAATGAAACCTAGCTAGATCGATTTATCACCCTCGAAACCCCTGCAACTAAATTTCATGAAAATCGTTGGAGCCGTTTCTGAGATTCAGATTATATATATATATATATATATACAATAATTGGTCGTTTAAAGGTATTAGATATCTATAATAATTTATATTATACATAAATATATATATATATTTTCGCGTATATTTTTTATTCGATTTATTTATATATTATATTATATATTAATATATTTATTATTATACGTCGTATAATCTATATACAAGTTTATTAGTTTCTACTTCAGCTCGAAAAACCCCACGATGACGTGATCAACCAAATTAAATTTCAAGGTCGAATGGTAGCAGTTTTGAAAAAAAAAAACGAATAACCATCGTGTCGATAATTCTTATCGTTTATTAAATTACCGTAATCGTAACGTAATATTAACGGAATCGACAATTTTTTTCAACAACGATCAATATCGTTTACGTGGGATACGCATGTACGTATTATTTATAAGCCGTTGGTTACGACGCGGCACTTACGGTTAGACCGCCGAAATATCAACGAAATACAAACGTTTGGGCCGAAAACGTTACGCCGTACCTCATTTGAACGCTTCCCGACGCGTTCCTAATGACAGTTGACACTAAACGTCATTAATCACGCGTACCGACTGCCGCGCGAACCGCCATCCGCAGTTCATTACGAAAATGTTGTACACGATTGCCTACGCAATCATTCACGGTCCTCTCCCGAACGTTCTTCACCGGCGAGATCCTCAGCGTCGTCACCGAAACGATCGTGCAGTACAGCGTCGAAACTATCGGCGTCGTTCCATAAATTTATATTAAAAACGCTAAAAAATCGGGGCCGTTACTACACTTTTCCGCCCCGTTTCCAACGGGGGTCTCGGGCCGCCTAATTTTTATTTATAAAAGGCTTTTATTTAGGTAATTTAGGCGGGAATCGGGCGTCGTATCGTATACGCGCCCGGCTATTGTACGAAAACGTCGTCGTAAACCGTTTGATTCGTCCGATCGAGGGAAAACAAATATTCGTCTGTACATACATAACTATGCACGCGTATACGTGTACGGACTTGGAAAAGTAAAACGCGTGTTTCGCCGAAACACTCGTACTTAGGGCGTGTACACTCGAACGATAACCGGTCAAACAACCGTAATGTAAACAGACGTTTAGACCAATTATCAGCAATCCGTCGTCCGATTTGTCGGCAGCTAAACGTCAACATCGTTGACGGCGGCTTCTACTACGGCTGGAACTCTCTCATCCGCGTTTCATTTACATACGTTCATAACGAACCGATACGTACGCCCAAGCAAATCTAATCAACAATTAGCGGACGCCGATAAAAACTGCGCGGGACCGTTTTCAGGCGACGAAAGGCGATCAAACAAAAAAAACTTTCCGAATACGGCGAAAAAAATGTTCGAAACGAAACGGATTTTATAAAATCGGATCGATAATGAATAAAGGTTATAAAATCACGATTCCGGTGCATCGAGTACGGACAATGGGCGGGCGTGAATATTACTGGACGCTATATAGTAATCCGTAATTGTACCGGCCGGTTAGACGAACGAGGACTGACGGGAAATCGAGGAACACCCACCCCCCCTCCTTGTTAAAATTATAATAATAATAAAACGATCGAATAAACGGCTAACGGAGTCGTTCGGAAATTTCGCGAAAATGTCGCCATTCGCTCGGCTACCCTGTCCCGTCCTGACGAGCCGCTCGGCAATTCGGCCCGACGCCGCGATAACACACAACCCGACCACCCGAACATTGGCTAACCGAATCAATTACAACGCCCGCTCCTCGTATCGTCACGCCGATTCCCGCAATTTTCGTCCACGTACGAACATTTGTATTGGCTTACGTGATTCGATACGATATCTCGTACAAGAACCACGGGTATGTCGCGTCCGGGAAAAGTACGTTTTCGTTTGTAAATACACGCGTGTTTCGTTTTATTGGCGAATTTCGCGAGGATTACGCGTCCGTTTATGCGGCGACGAAACGCCGGAAACGTCCGCCGAACGGGTCAATCTCGCGAACGTGGTAGAAAATGACCGTCGAATGTTCGCGCGCAGCCGTCGCGATTAGAGTGCTGTAGACAACGCGTCGTTGATTTTCGGGAGGTTTTTTTTCTTCGACGCTTTCGCGGCTCGAAAATCGGGACGGACGACGGTAAAGGAACAATGAATAACCCGCGGGCTCCGTAATTTGTCCGCGCGACGTACGACACGATATAAAGGGAAGCGTTACCGACGCGAGGAATTTCTTTCGCCGTTCGGTTTTTTTATCGCGTGCGCGAAATTTGGATCGCCGCGCGACGAACGGACGACGTCAAAATGGTCGCGTTTGAAGCGTGACCCCGAGACGAGAGCGTTCTTACAGTCCCGAATTCCGCGACGATTGCCCTAAACGTTCGTCTATATATCGTCGTCGTTTTTGTTCGTTCCGTCGCGCTATTGCGCCGACTGTTGCACGCGTGAACGTTACCTACGTTCCGAAATTAGTCGAAACACAAGCCACCTCGGGTCCGATTTCTAAACTTTTCGTTAGCCACGTGTTCCGGGGAACGTACGAAATTATATTCGAGTCCATGTTCGTAACGCGGATACGTTATTTTCGTCGTATATAATCGTTCGGTTCCACGAAGCTAGAAATCCAATTACGAATTCGCCATTATTTCGAAATTATCGAGACGATTGTAAACGAACGCTACGTCGCGACGCCCACAAATCGGTTTCCGCTCTTACACAAATCGATACCACCTAGTAGTTAAAATGTTGTTTCGTTATTTCGACGAAAATTGCTTCGTTCTAAAACAACGTACTCGTTTAATCTTATTTTTAGTTTATATCGATTTATATGAACCCGCGTAATATTTACGTTTGTCGTTTCGTCGTCCTAATTTCAACCGCGTAACTGTTCAATATTCCCGAAACCTTCGACAATAACGCACACAAATTTCCGATTATTATTTTACCGTTTTACCTCGAAATAACGTCTTGCCCGAAATGACGTCGCGCGCATATATTTAAAAACGAATCGCCGTTATTTTACGCGATCAATACAACGACGTACGCGTATTTATTATTCTCCGTTATTGGGCTACTAAATGTATTCGTTTATTTTTATCTCGCCGTATAACTTATTTCGTACGATTCGCTAAATAGGCTTTCGCCCGTTGTTTATCGCGTTAAATAAATAATATACGTAATACGTCCCCCCCCCACTCACTCGGTTATTGGAATGGCTCGAAAAACGGTGAGGGGCGAGGACGGAGCGGTAACTCTAATAATTCGTCAAAACTTAATAAATCTCGTCCCTCCTTTTACAACGATATTTCATAAACTTCCGGTACGGCTAATTCAATTATAACCGTATTTAAGTTTCGCCCTTTCCTCCCGACGATTGAAAATATAACCTTCCAATAGTCGAATAATCCGTTAAGCGTAAGTCGGACAATTTATCGAGTATTAAAGTGGTTATAGCGACGAATAAAAATACTACACGCTTCCCAACGCTACGCGGTTATGCGGTTTATTCTCATACGGCCCGATTTTCTCGCCGTTTCGCGCAACACGGCCGGGCAAACCAAGTCGTTAAACGGAATAAGTTCTCGTTATTATTTCGCGCGGTACGAAAACGTTAATAAATCGCGGACTAAACCGATTACTGTCGATCCGACGATAACGACAAATTGAACGTTTAAAACGAATTCGATTACCCCGTACGACACGGCGGCGATTATCCGCGGGGAGCTCACGTTTTACGGCCTATACGCGTCGTTCCGTTAGACATGCAGGCGAACGGTATTCGGCGCGTGGACGCTCGGAGAATTCGAAAACGCGCGCGTCGAAAACGTTTTGTAAACGTTTCAAAACGAACGGCCAAAACGATATACCGGCGCGTACAAACGCTACGACGAATACTCGGCGTAATCCTACGGCGGTGCATATACGCGCGTGTATACGTACACACAGTCCGTCTTGAATGGCACCGAACCAAAGCTGTAGAATTCGGTTTATCGTAAAATACGATTGTTCGAAGTAACGCGGTCGGCCTACTACAGAGCGCTTCCAGCGTTTTCCCCGTCGAATACGCGCGTCCAGCGACTCCATTTCCGAAATTCCGAACAGGGTGCTCGTTGTAGCGGCCGCGACAGTTTCGACAGACTCGATCCGGCTACCTTTGAGGTGCCCCTTGAACCGGGAGGACAGTAGACAATCACACGGTGGGACATTGAGGAGCTGTAATCAGGGTAGTGACCCTGTTTTTGTTTTTGATTTAAACGTCTTGTACAATCTTCGTCGTGGTGCGGATCACCCGGTTGTTGTCCGGACTCCGAATTCGAAGCGAACGTGCGGGTTGTCGCGTGTCCCGTCGCCTGGATGTTCGCATTGTGGACACGCCGGGTCGGGCAATGGTGAGGAAGACAGCGAGGCGTTTGACCGTGAACGGGACACGCTAGCCCGTCGGATAGGCCCGGGCGATCTGGTCGAGCGCGTGCTCGAGTCTCAGGCCTACTGGGACGCCGTCGTCCGATTCGCCGAGTCGGTGATGATGGCGAAGGAAGTAGCCGAACGGCGGAGGCAGGCCCTTGGCGTGACAACTCCGTCGCGGCCGCAGGAGGAGATAGCGGCTAGGCCGGGGACGAAAATATTAGTTCGTATTCATTTTTATTTTTCGTAACGGAAGAAGTAAATGGCTGTCCCGTGCCAAGGGATTGTCACCCACCAACAAGTGTTAGTTTTTTAAGAACTATCGTTAATTAGATTCGAGGGGGCGAGGTAAAATAACGTGGGGATAACTCGCGTTGCTCACCCTTCTCATTAAGGACGATCGGATCGCAAAAATTTGTAAACGTTTTGTATTTTTCAATAAACGATGGCGACTCACTAGTCTGCCTTCAGACATTCCGGGCCAATGATGGTATTGCCTATACCGTAAAAAAATAGTGTTGTCGCTAGCTACGTTCCCATCAAACGTTAGTTTTCCTGCCCGGTCACAGTTCGTTTGGTTACATTCCACCCTGTGTATACATATATTTGTGTATCGGTTTCTCTAGTTTCGCGAGAGCTATCCGACGGATGGGTGGACGGTTTCGCAGGGCGTAGGGAAAAAAGTGACGATCACGATCCGAATACGGCACGAACTGTACGCGCTCACGCATTCGTACGTGGACGCGTTTGGCGCCGGGTCCCCGAGTGTTGTACACTAATCTGGGCCAGGCTGCGCGTACGCGATTGTATATATTACAGACGTGCGCGGACGGTGTACGGTCGGGCGGCGGCGACGGATAGAGACCGTTTACGAATTAGCCGGCTAACCGCACTGGGACGCGCGCCGTTAAATTGAACTCACGCGGTCCCGGCAGTCGATCGTAGCCGCTCGCCCGTCCACGGGCCACGTCCGCCAACTTTTTACCAACCCCCCCCCACCCGTAGCGGCGGCGGTGGTTGTCGTCGTCGTTTGGACGGGTCGATTAAAAACCGCGATGGAGTGTTCCGACTGAAATAAGTTCGTTCGCCGGACGTCATTGCCGGACCGTCGGAGGAGAATGGTGTTTCGCGTTTCAAGTACGACGGCGTAGTATCCGATAACGGTAAAACGGGAAGACAAACGTCCGTTACGCCGCGGGTTGGGTATTAAAACCGCCGTAGCGCGTACACGCACCGGGGCGCGGCGGGTGCTGGTCGTCCGACGAAACAAAAAAGGTTTTTAAGTATTTAGTTTCGCCGGTTTTACGATACACGCGAATAACGCGACGGTTTATTTATATAGATCGTTAATTTCCAATATTCCCGGTTATTTATCCGGACGAATTTATCGCCTATAAAACGTCGTTTTCTCCATTAAATAGTGGCGTTTCGACGCACGGCTGACGGTTTTAGAGCGAATTTCATCATCGTCGCGTCCGGGGGGAGGGAGTTTCTCATTTTTTTTTTTTTATATTCCCTCGTATCACGTATATTACGGTTTTTATCGCGTGGAAATGCGAGTCGAACGGTTTTTCTTTTTCTCGACTTTTCGTTTCGTTCTATTTTTTTTTTTTTTACGCGTACACTTCGTCGTAACACCGACGATAATGTTTCTACGCCAGTGTCGTCCGCAAATTAAAATTACTCCCATAATATTACGGACCACGTTACCTACGCACGTACACGTTTAATACGATTAAAATATAACGTAAACGGAACTCGGTATTTTTTATCGGTTTATTAATATATATAAAGAGAGATCTTCGCGGTCTTGTGAAAAAATACTTTTGAAAATATTACGTGTCCGTATAAATTATTTATATCGCCCGTTCCGGCAGTGTTTCGAACGTCGAATATTCGTTCCCGTATCGTATACGAATAGTATTCGGAGACCTGTTTTTCTCGATTATGTCGCAAAACGGGCGTTTGTCGTTCAACGGCCCTATTCGATTTTCGACTTTTGTATAAGTCGAAAATTTATTAAAAATTACCTACGTCGTATAATCAAAAATCGTTTCACGTACGTAGGCAATAGGGAATCAACGACGAGTACGACTACCGTCAATCGTCGAATACGTTTTATTCTTAGTTTTCTAACCAATTTATACAAAATTATAATCGGAAAAACGACGTTTTACTTATATATGTATACGTTACTTATTTTACAAACGATATTGGCCACGACGAGAATAATTATACGGAAAACCATCCGGTATTCTATACATTTCAATTTGGAACGGAAAACTGATGGCAGATATTAGGAAATACGAATCGACGGGTTATAAATACGAATATACGAAGGTAGAAACCGTGGGTTTTTCTCGGGAAAAAGAATAAAAACGCGTATATATATATATATATATTACTTCTCCGCGTAATGGTAATATTTCGACCGGACTGGTATAATTCAAAAGTTAATTTATTATCATTGCGTCGACCCGGCCGCGTTCAGAATACGAAAAAAACCCCCAGGAAAATATTCCGCAACAATCCGTATCCCGAAACCGTTGAAAAGGTTTTCTTCCGCCGACACCGTACAACGTACGGTCGAAGAATAAATATTACGGGCGGCGCGATTTAACGGCGCAGGTAATTATCGTGTCAAGTAGTTTAATCCGGGGCTTAAAAAACGACGGAAATGAAAAATTTCACAAAAAAAAAAAAAAACCGAAAAAAAGGATAAAACGTAACACAAAGAAAATGCTTTATTCACGGCGTAAAGAATGAACGTTTTCCATTCCAACTAATTCGAATCCGTATATGCACACGTGCGTACGTAATACATACATAATTGTACATACACATACACGATTCGTATTAAGTTGTTCGCTACGAGCACGAGAGCTGAATCGGTTCGCCGTGTACGTCTTCGAAAAAAGACTCTTCGCAGCGAGAAATTTCCGCCGCTGGTGTATAAACGTCATTGTTACGCGTGTATACCGGCGATGAGGGGGTGGGGGGTAGGGCTGAAAATCACCGGGACAAGTGCGCTGAACGCGAAGTGACTGAAGTAATAATTATAACGAAGGAAAAACTTTTGATCCGTTAACTATTATTATTTACTCGGGGAGTGCGTTTAAAAAACAAAAAAAAATCCCAGACCGTGTTTCCGTCGGCACCGTGCACCTAGAACAATTAACTGTTAGCGTACGCGTCCACGGCGAACTCTTTCGGACCCCCCCCCCATCATCCCCCGCCACGTTGGCGTTTACCCGGAGGGCGTGACGCGAAAACGAACCCTTAGAATAATACGTCTCGACGTTTCGCGCAGTTAGTTACCGATATTTTCTGCACCGATCGCTCGCCGAAAATTAACGACGTTTTTTCACGCGTCGTCGTCGTCGTCGTACGTACGTCGCGCTTAACTCGTGTCCCGACAAAAACAAAAAACAACTTTCCGACCGCTTTTACGATTACGCGAGACTTACGCCGGTCCGATTTTCCGACAATCGCCGAATAACAATAATGGACGACCGAATCCGTTGGAACAATCCGATTGTTCGAATTACAATCCGTTCAACGTCCGCGTAACCGCCAGACGGTTTCGAATTCGACGACGGTTACTACACTAAATCACTTTTCGTTTTCAACTTCGAATTATTATTATTCCCAACCGATATTTACGTATGCAAATATCACGCCTTTGTACTGACGTTTATACGTAACGTATATTTCGCGTAACGAATAAATGGTTTCGCAGTGACGCAATTGTCGACTAATGAAAAATCCACTCGTTCGCCGATATTTTTTTACACGTACTTTTCTTACCAATGTCTCGGAATTTTCGCGGCGCTGTAAATCGCGAAATCGTACGCGTCGTACCGTTTCCCCCATAAGTGTTGGCGAATGAGTTAATAACGGACGGTAGATTAGCGTAAAAAAGGTTACGAATGGCCGACAATAATTTTAACGTTTCGGAAAATATCGCTCGGCGACCGTTCGTGGCGTTCAACGAGGTCGGATGCGGCGAATATAACGAAGTTTATCGTATAAAATATTCGTCAGAGAAATGTCGAGTATATCGCGGTAGTATTTTTTCGAATCCGGCGCGGGTTTTTCCGGTTTACGATACCAAAAAAAAAAAACGAGCGCCCCTATTATTTACCGAATTCGTTTCTCTTTTCGAAAAAAAAAAAATCGTAATACGTTTACAAAAATTGAAAATGTACGAACCGGTATCGAAAACGGTACTCGATAATTAAATTGGACGGAACGAACTGCGAAAGGAATTCGTGGGTTTTGGCTCAAAGTGATTTGTATTTTCTTCGGCGGCGAGTGAACGGCGTTTATTCGGTAGTAATATTAGGGGGTTACCGGGATGGTTGAAAGAGCGGTCGTGCCGGAAAACGTTTTGTACCCGGAGCACGTTTCGCAATTCGTCGTATATTAATTTCGTCGCGGCCGGCACATTTGCCCGGTTCGGCATTTAGGACGTTCATTAGACCACACACACACACTTGGCGCGCGTACCGAGGACTGCGACTCGTACGACAACAACGACTATCCGTAACGCCGACAGTGGCGACCGTTGCTGACGTCCGGAACAATCGGTTTTTTGCACATTATTATACGCGACGTGTTGTTCAACGGCTCTCGTAAATTCGCGCCCGGCCACATTAGCCGATAAACCGCTACGGCGATCGCCGTCGATATTTCCGATCGTTTCAAACGTCCACCGCCCGTTGATAGTTGTGTTTTTTGAAACGATAAAAAAAAGGCGAGCTAAACGCCGAGCGGGTGGTTCGAAACATTTCGGGTACCGAGTCCGTAAACGTAGGCCACATATAACGTACCGACGTCGCGGTGCCGAATGTGATTCGTATGTCCACGCAAAAGACGGAATGTTCGAATTTCGTCGGAACAAATTCGTCGCGGTCGAGTCAAAAACAAGTTTTCGGAAACACGGCCCCGAGCCGTTCGGTAGAAAGGAAACTTTAAACGATTCGTCGTATCGCCACTGCCCAAATCGACAATTCGGACTTTTGATTAACTATCGTTCGGCCGTTATAAGCGACCATAGGCCCTCGAGTAACAACGGACGAATTTTTCGTCCTTTTTGGTTTTGTGGAGGAAAAAAATGTCGAAGTCGTTTCTATAAAATTGACGACATTGTATACAAAAAGAAAACGTGGAATAACTTTTAATCCGCTTTTAAAAATTTTCTTAAGACTACCGACGACATACCTTATAATTCATATTGTCTAAAAAAAAAACCTCCCGAGATTTTTCCTTTTATTAAGTATATGTATATATATATATATTATTAATTTATTAACGTCGTCGACTATAAAACGGGCTTTTGGTTCGTCGTGTAAAATTGCGGTTAAGCTAAATACTGACAGAAATAAATTTGTCCGGATTATGTATCCCCGGCGTTCCCAGACGACAAATTCGAAATATAAATCTAATTGACAGCGTTATTAAAGAATTTTCGAAAAAAAAAAATTAAACAATCGCGTTTTGAAACGCGCGTATAAAACTTATAAATAAGCGGCTTAAATATATTTTGATTTTCGAAACTCGTCTCGGCGTTATTCACTTCGTTATACGTTTTAAAACTATTTCGTAACGTATTTAGCGTTTAATTAGGAATAGCACTACGAACGGCTAGATCGCGTCCACTGTTGTTATTATTTTCCATTCAATTGGTGTAACGGAGAACGCGATTTGACGTTGCTCGTCGAACTCGAACAATTACGGAACAATCGTGACAATCCCCCACCCCGATAGATATTTTCGAAAATTGACTGCACTTGCGCGTAACCCTCGCCGCGTATATACTCGATACTTATTTACTTTCGCGTTCGTCACGGAGCGCCGGTGAAATAGATAGAAATAAAACGTCCCGGTACCCGATTTCTTCGAAAAAATAACATTCGGATTCGTTATTGTTTCGTGCTAAAAATAGGCTCGCCATTAGAAGAACGCTGTTGTCGTAATCCCGTTAACTAATGTTAATTTACACATTCCGACGGCGACCGAACGGCGGACTACGCGGAACGTTCGAACGCAAATTGAATGACGAGAACGAGCGACGAAAAGAATACAAAATTATAACAGCGACAACGGAAAAACGGATTGCGACGAACGGCGCGTATAAATTTCTTCGAAAACTGAAAAACAATCTGAGAACTTGGCGCGAACGACACGGCAAGTGGCCGGGAACAGATATAGTACGTGTTACTAACGAGTATGGGCTTAATTTGCCGGTGCAGGAAACACGAAAGCGTGGAAACGAGCGCGAAACGATAATAACCGGACGGGACCTGTCGATTCGTCGAAACAACTTGGACGACGAAATTGTGTCCGTACTATATAACGGTCGTTCGTGCGGTGTGTGTGCACACCCCCGGCACGAGTGACTACGTCGTGAAACGGCATATGAACGTCCGTATATTTTGTCGTCGATATGTATCGCTGTACGTTCGGATGCCCGATATTGTTCGGTGTCGATTGTGTTCACCAGGAAAAACGGACGAACAAAAGAGAAACCCCTATTGTCGATTGGAATGGATTAAGGGTGGATGATCGCGTCCGCCAATACATACGACGGACAATTAACGCCGACAATTATACGATTAGGGTGTTTAGTTCGAAGACAACGGTTTTTTTTGTCGTTACGTGACTACGTAAAACGAACCTTTTCCTCGGGTTACCGGCCGAACGTTGTCCAGTGTTTAATCCGTTAATTAAACGTGCCCGTTATTCTAACGGAAGTCGACGACGCGTAACTAACGGACCGAACGACGAAACGTCGGTGTTGTAATTATTCCGAAACCGCGTTTCGCCGCGGCGACATTATTTTTACAGCACGGGCACGCGCGCGAATCGTCGGCGATAATTCGCCGTCGGTTGTTCGCGTACGCCGCGTCCGGAGTGAACAGAGAAGCCCGTTTCGTCGTGTGCGGCTCCAGACACCCAGGAGAAGACGTTGTGCGTTCTGGGTGTCTGTTGCGCTGTCCAAGTTGGTCACGAAAATTGTATACGTTAGCAGTGGCGTGCTTAGATCTGAATTTCGGTTTGAGGGTGGCTGGGGGAGGGTGTTCATTTTTTGAATAAATAAATCGGACGACCCTGACGAAACAAGACGCGTTATAAACGTTCGTTTTCAACGCTATAACGTGTATCGAAGTTTAAAAATATTTCGTTATTATTCGCTAAAAATACCCGACTCGTAAGAAATTAATTTTTCCTAAAAATTTTTGGCGGGGGGGTTTTATGCCCTTCTCCCCCGTTAGTACGCCACTGTTTGTTAGTGATTTGTATAGTTCGCGAATCGTCGTCGTATACTGTGTTCCTATGTACTTTCGCGTTATTACGTCGAACGATAAGTCAACGATAAGTTTGTGCAGATCGTGTTCTGTTTTGTTTTATTTATCTTTATATATATATATATATATATATATATGCGTTATTCCAAGCCGTTAGTTATGTATCGATATCATATTACGAGCGCTAGTCTATTTTATATTAATATTTATTATGTATATATATATAGAGGATTATTCGTGCATCAACGTTAGTTATTTATTATTCGCCTTATCCACAGAAATCAGTAAGCCGGTGGGCGTTTAAACAGCGCGAATGTACGCGCGTATTTGTTTCGTGTGAAAATTAAACGATGAAACGTGAACGACGTTATTCGGGAAGAAAAACGAATTTACGATTGAACGGAAAAACGAAACGGGAAACGCGAACCGTTCGCAAAATAAGTGGAACGAAATAATGTACGGCAATCAAACCGTCGCGAAAATATACCTGGGCCGGGACCCGGTAATTAATTTCGTTTAATCGAGATTTAGATACTCGGGCGCGTTTACCTGACGGACGAGACTATTAAACCGAAGGAAATATAATAAGGCGCGGAGGAGGCCGCGGGGCACCGAATATCTCGAGCGTTTACACGCCCTGTCTGAGGCATATTATAACGTAATATAACGTCTGGCGCAGTACTTGATCGCGTTCGTACAGCGACACGCTGACCATAAACGTAAAACGTAATTTAGGTAAAACGGGCCGGGACCGGGGGGAGGGGGGAAATCGTTTATTATTATTTATCCACCCGGGGGAGGGGGGAGGGGTGGACGTCGTACGGTTTTTTTTACCGTTTTCCGTGTACGTTCACATTTTGGACGTTACGCGGAACGACGACAAACAATAATACGCGCCGGCGATATTAAACCGAAGGTACCGCAATGACGGGCCGCGCTTGTCCGGAACATAATTCTCGTTTTTATTACTACGATTGTTCGTCAAACGTCCAGCGACAACAATAACGCCTGTATGAAACGAACGACGGTCTTTCGCGTTCGGCGAATATTAATTATTATCCACGAGTATACGTGAACGAACCGTCGGGCATAGTATGGTACGCTCGCGAACTACAAAAAAACAGTGACGACCAAACCCGAATTCCAAAAAATAATCCGACGAAATTCCGCCGAAGTTTTACGAGACATTTGAACGTATACCGGCGTATTTAGGATTTTTCCGTCCCCGTTATCTACGCTCGATTTTTCGTCTAATTTTATATATTCGTTTTTATTTTTATATATTTATTATATTTCGTATGTTTGACGTTATTCGTTTCTATTTTTTATATGTTTAACGTCCCGTACGGAAACCTCGCCCGGCCACGCACGCTCGTAGCACATTCCGTAATATTCGTATCGAAAACGTACCGGTTTTCGAAACAAAAATCGCAATACGGACACGAGATCGATAACACGAAAAACGAGAGCGAATAAAACGGACGTTTCTAAACGGGTACCTCGTTTATGCCGTCACGCGGTTCACGAGTCGCGCGTGACGGAAACAAACGTAGAACGGAACAGAAGCGAACGGTTACGTTCGCCATTACAACTCGGAAGATACCGAGCGAATCGTTCACGAAAATCTCTCTCGGTGGCAATCTGTATAAGTCGGCTAGAGTTTTAGCGCGTTTCTATGTGTGCAAAAAAATACGTTTAACCTATTAGACGAACATTCGCTATTCGGACGATTTGTAATAATATAATACCCGAATTATAAAAGGAACTCGCCGCCCGAGGTTAGAGATTAGGTTTGATGGTCGCAAAGACAGCGGGGGGGGGGCATCTTACGAAAACACCCGGACTTCTTCCAGCAGAAAATTTGTCATCGTAACGC
Source organism: Geopemphigus sp. TES_GeoC_2020 (assembly GCA_025469175.1). Lineage (NCBI taxonomy): Eukaryota > Metazoa > Arthropoda > Insecta > Hemiptera > Aphididae > Geopemphigus > Geopemphigus sp. TES_GeoC_2020. The sequence continues at coordinate 8,070 of JAIPRN010003159.1, read as the reverse complement.
GCGTAATCCTTTTCATCCCGTTTCACTGGGGCTCTTCCGACTCGAGCGTTTACAATTTCCGCCGAAAGTCTATTTCACGTTCAATTTACTCGAATTCCAACGGGATGAGGAGGGGGGAGGAGGCCCTTCCGATTCGTCGGAAACGGATTTCGGGAACGCTTTTCGCGTGAACGATATTGGGCACGCCGGGCCAATCGGATAAGCGATAATGCCGAAGTCGCATACGCGCTGTACGCGCCACGGCAATGGCGACCCGGCGCATTCTACAAACGAAGAAGCGACCCGTAATAAGTTATAGTTGAAATTACGGGATAGTTGAAAACGGTATCGTCCGAAAAAAGAAGTAAAAACGTCGAGAGTCGCGAACGCGTGTGGTCTTATAATCGAAACACTTCGGCCCGAACGATACGAACGCGTTTTCGGAGACTAAGTAAAAAAAAATAAAACCGTCGACGAAGTCTCGAGGATTTATTTCGCACGTACGCGCCGGGCACATTTATCCGCCGGAAACGTCCGCCGTTTAAAGGTCTACGTGTGTATGTTTCGCGCGTACACTGCGGCACGTCCGCGGGCACGCCGTTTTCGGCCATTCCAACCGACAGTCCGAAAACGACCGGCCCGTTGCGGTAAGTGCACGGTGGTCGCCAAGGACGCCGATTTTCGACTACACTTCCGGCGTCGTTTCACCGTCCCTCTCGACGGGTCCCGAAATCACGACCGTCCGCGAAACGCGCGCGATTCCGCCGCGACGTGCATCGTTCTTCTTCGAACCTTTCACGATCGGAAACGAAATTCGAACGTTCGTTCGCGACTACCACCCTCCAGCCTATATCGTTTTTCCGATAGACGCTCCCCGATGGTCAGCCGCGGGAAAAACGGGTACCGGTTTTTTTTTTTTTTAAATCGTTTTTGGCACGGGGCCGAAACGTCCGTGTTCGTTCGCCCGCGTTGTCCCGGTATGTAGGGGATGGTGGGGTGGAACCTACGCGGACGGAATACGTTCGGCCGAGCAATTAGTCACCGCGGAATTCCGCGTCGGGCCGAGAGACGACGAAACCGTTATTGGCACGTCAATCCCAATTTTTCTACGTGACGTCGACGAAATGGACCGCGGACCGATTGCGCGCGACACGCGTGTACGACGAACTTGTAGGTCCGCAAGAATTACGATCCAGACCCGTCTCGATGCCCGCCGGTACCGTTCGTAATACTCGTCGTCATTTCGCGTCCGAACGGCGAGCGCGCGTCATTTGTTTCCGGTAGACACTTTCCCCCCGTTACACGGGCGACGATCATTAAGCTTGTCAAAGCTTGGCCGTGCGGTACGTTCAGCGGCTAAAACCCAAATCAAAACGGTGACGTACCGAGGATTCGCGAACCGTCGCGACGGCCGGTCGACAGGTGGGTCGGAAAAACCTTATGGGGCCGTTGCGCGCGAAACGGACACCGTAAAAAACCTCTCGTTTCGCGTCCAACTGCCGCCCGGGCACGGAGTGTACACCGGACGCGGGCAAACGTTTACGGTTAAAAATAGCGTCCTCGGGTAAAACGTTACATTACGAAAATATAAACGAACGGCTTCGGGTAGAGTGGTTCAATCGTAGAACGTTCGACACACTTTTGACAGAACTGACCAGCTCCTTCGCCCTCTACCGCGTGCCTATATAATAATCGCCACGACGACGTTACCGAAATGAAAACGACCGCCATTACCGAATCAAGTTTCGTTCGCGTATCATTTTTCGTCTTATTATTTCCCCGACGCTGTACACATGGTCGCTTCTACCGGCTCGGCCGACCCCCGCGAACGAAATAAACGCATAAATAACTAACCGCCACCCGGTCGGGGTAACTTTTATTCAAGCGGGCTCGCGTACCCGTCGTATAATGGTCCTCCGTTACCCTGCCGCCCGTTCATGCCGTTCCACCCTTATTACCCGAACGCCACCGTTTTACCACGTTTTTGATATACGCTCGTATTCGAAATTGAATTTTTTTCGCGGGTCCGAGTTTAACAGGATTTTTCCACCTAGACGTACACACATATATATATATACACGTCCGGGGTGTGTGTATGGCCTAAATATTTTTTTTTATCAGAGTGTACGCCACGTGTGTGGCCAACGTTGCGTGGTATTTGTACGACGAACACGCGCGCTACGGGATTTAGAGTTAAATGTCAGTCGGCCGACTCGCGCGTACAGCCCCGAGATATATTCTTTTTAAAATAAAATTATACGGCCGTATGCATATATTAACGTATGTATATACACCGTGTACGACGTACAACATGGTGTGCACTTAGGTACAATCACGCTTAAACATGAGAGGACCGAGGGTTGGATATGGACGAGTTACGTATCGATTATACACATTGTACGCGTATTAGTAAAAATAATCGGCGTAAACAATGTTACGAACGGTCGGAACGTTACGTCGAGCGACGTTCACTTAAAATGTTTTCGTTCGTAAATTGTAATTACCCGACAAATAATATTATCGACGATACGTTCGAAATCGGAAATTGCGCGTAAATTTTCTCATTTTTTCCGTGTGTTCGCCGGATGGAACGGCCAGAGTCGTAATTACCGACCGACGATTCTTCTTCGACACTTTTTTAATCTAATAACGCGTTTCTAAACAAAATTAAACGGCGACCACCATCGCCCGTACGTATTATGTACGGATACGGGTTTTCAAGAACCGTCATCGGAAACTTTAAAAACCAAACTTTTCTAAACGCATACGTAATTCTATATTTAAATATAGAACTTCGCCCTATACGATACGATTGAAATGTGGATATTAACTTTTAAAGGGAGAAAAGTTTCAAAAAAAAATGTTCCTTAATAACTATCGCGGTCATGGTGACCGTACGAAGTTTATATATTTACCGTTGAAATAAATTATAAAACGATCGACGATCGTACGACGTTACACATACACACACACACACTTTTAAAAATTATTTCAAAAAAATATTCACCAAGCGTTTCGAACGTAAGCAATTTTCGGTGGAAAAAAGCCGAAACCGAGAAAATTTTATTATTACCGAAACGGCGGCGAATAAATACGTTCGTATTGGCCGAAAAAAAGTACAATTTTATTTGTCGCGCGAATAAATCCCAAACCTAACCTCGGGAACCGTTATACCCATTTAACTAGTCCGCAAATTCGGGACTCGGATGGCGGTTTGAGTTGAGTTTCGTAGGTTTATAAAACGACGACGGTTTTAAACGCAATCGACCGTGGCCGGGTGTCCGAATATTACGCGCGTAGTTGGAACGAAATACGACGTTAATTTGAAAAAACGATCGGCGCGTTGTTGACAATAGTTTTTACGCGATTATCGGCTCGTATAAAATACGATAAAAAAAATAATAACGCGAACAATCTCGTATCGTAACGGGTTAGCGCCGAAGTCGGTTAAAATATAATAAATATTACTATTAAAATAACGTCGTATTTGTCGCGCTTTACGTTTACGGTTATAAAACAACCGCCGTATTTTTAAGTGAAACGTTTTCCCTCGGGCCTTTTAATATTTGTATTATAGGATTTTCGAAAATCAAGGTTCGTTCGCCGGCCACGTCGACAGCACGATAAACAATATAATATCGGCCGAAAAAGTACGCGTACAATTTTCAGGCGAACCGTTCGAAATTCGCCAAATAAACGTACCCGAAACGTATACCGTTTGATATTCAAACGACAAGCCGCGGTTTTTAAAAATACCGCAGAATTTTCGGCGAAACAATTACGAAATTACCGATCGGCGGCCACTTGGCAAGTAAAAGTGACTTAGATAAATCGGTTGCCGTAAACCGCGAAGCGTATCGCCCGGTCGGCGCGTAAAAGACGGACGACGAATATTCGAGGAGGAATACGATTTCGGCCACGATTGCATAACGAAATATTATTACGAATATCTCCCGATCGTTCGTGTGCGCCGAGTGGTTTTTTCCGACGAGGAAGAGCGAAAGGTACGCGGGTGCCGTATATAATATTTTACGTATTTTTACCGTACAAACGAACGTGCGTACGACGAACGGGGCGCGCGCGCGCGTATTTCTATTGAAACGACGGGCGTCGTGTTTGACTATTAACGACGCGTTTATATTCAAAATACGCGTCCGGAACAATTCGTTGGCGGACGGTCGTCGCGTAATATCCAAACGGTACGCCGGTTAATAAGGACGTCGTTTGTCCCGTACCATTCAACGGACGATTTCGTCAATCGGCCTACAGCGCCCCGGTGCCGTCGGACGATTATTATTATAATCGCGGAGTCCGTTTCGGAGGCACCGCGTGGACGGGGCGCCCGGTAATGTGTCGTACGTTTTATAGGTAGCAGTCGTCTCGTGTAAAATACTGGGCGGACAGAGACGGCGCGATCGGGAGAATCGAATATTATACTTCGCGCGGTCCGATCGGTTACGGAATCCCGCCACGGTAATCGATCGATTTATTATTTCCGCGCCGTCGTCGCAGAAATCCATCGCGCCGACGGTTCATAAACACGGCCGGCGTATTCGCCGTTCGAAATTCGTTCGGCCTTTGTTCGTTCATGGCAGTTGCGACTTCGCGTCACGTTTCGGACGGCTCTTACATAATAACCGCAACCGCCGTCGGCGCGCGCGCGTTTCGACGAAAGTAAAAAGGTATTTGAACGGGCGCGCTCGGTACGACGGCCGTAACGAATTTTCGCCGAACGGAATATGAAAATTATTAGCGCGGCTTACGGGCCCGGGGGGGTTCCGTCGCAGCCGGTCGTTTCCACAGGCTCGTGCCGTTGTAGCGCCAGCCGGATTACCGGGAACGATCGGCCGCGGAAATGCGCCCTTAATTTGTATTTCGAAACAAATACGTTCTGCACGGACCGATACGTCGACAAATATTTAGCCGACGATTGGTTATTCGTTATCAATGGTATCGACCGATAACGTTTTCCATTTAACAGCACGTTATTAATTAATCGAACCAACCTAGCGACGTCCAAATATAAACGTCTACCGGATAGTCGTTGGCCAATTTTTGTCCCGAGTCGGAAATGATCCCGTGCCCCGGCACCCGACTGGATTGCTCGTTCGAATTCGCGAAACGCGTTTCGATAATCTTCGACATTACCCGGTGTGACTTGGGTAACGGTTGGTGGTCCACTTTACCCGGTGCGGTGTGTTCGGACAACGCGCTTAAGGCGCGGTATATGATTCGCGATTATTTTCCGTACGAAAACCGAACATACGAAAACCGTGTCGTATTCAATTAAAGCGGGCGTACGGCGCGTAACGGACACGAATAGAAAAGAAACACGGATAAATAAAAACGATACGTAATACGGTACGCCGGGTGGAAAGTGGAAGCGTGCGTGTACGACTAACGAGGAAAAAATAGCTTCGATATATATATAATTCACCCGACGTTACGTGGTACGGCCGTTTTCGAATTACGTATGCCAGCGATTTTTTTAATTCGTTTCTCCGACACCGTCCGTCCCGTTATTGCGCTGGTAATCGGCGGCACCGCTGACAATTGGACGGGAACACCGAGAATACGTGACGGATTCGTCAATAAAACGACGTACGTCGTTTACGCACGGTTCCGACGAAACCGAAATCGAACGGTATAACGTATAAACGCGCAATCGATAGTGGCGCGTCCGAAACTAAAATCTGGACACTCGGGCCAGGCCGTCGCGTACACTTTTAGTAACGAAAATCTTAAAAACTCTTTTAGAAAAACCGTACGCGCGTATTGTTGTTTCCCTCGTTCGCGTTTTATGTTTTAACGGCGACAATGTCTCGTTGTCCGGTGTATTTCGTACAGCCTGTACCCGACATCGGAAAATATACGACACACCGACCGTACCGAAGAATATCGTTTCGCGCGAAAGTCCAACAAAATGCCCGCCGCCGCCGCCGAGTTGTAATACAAAAATAATCGTACCGCGATTGGATCGTATAAAAATTAACGATAAAATTACGTGCGTAGATTGTTTTTTCGTTGTCGTTGAAAAACTAAGCGCAGTTTTCGACGTACGTTACACAATCGCGAGTAGTACGGGAAATGTGTTCGGGACGTTTTCCAATAGTTTCATTCGTTGCCCAATAATATCTCGAAAATAAATATACGCGAATACGGGAAACGACGTTTATCGTATCTATCGTAACCGTTCCGGTTAACGCGAAATATTAACGAACAACGTCCGCGGACTATACGACGCCGTATGTTTAATATTCCCGACGGGATTCGGTCGTTTTTTCCGTACGCGTCGTTTTAGCGTAAATGTTAGCGAACGATTGACTTCATAAGTCCGCGCGGATGCTCGAAGATCGTTTAACTGCTAACTGCGTGAATACGTTAGCGATGAAAATCCGTATCACGTAACCGAATGTAATCGTCGAAATTGTCGGTAATTCGGCCGGAAATTAAAACAACGTGGCGCGTATGAAACGCGAATACAGAGTGGGGAGTTCCGGAACAATTTATTCGAAACGCAACGCGTCTAAATTGGTGAAATGACGAAATACCCGGCGGCGCGTAGTATTCTTTACCAAACGGTCAATTGACGGTTTTACCGTACCGGCGGTGTGCTGGGTTTTTGACGGTATTACCTGATACGCCGTTCTATGAAAAGAAACCGAAAAATTGCGATGTCCGAATAAAACTACGCGAGAGGATCGGGAACGGCGTATGTTTTTTTTTTTTTGTATACGTTCCGGACCTAAAGCGAACGTTTACCGAATCGAACCGAAATGATTTTTGAAAACGAATTCGAAGCTTTTTAAGTTATTGTTGATATCGGGACGGGAAAAAGCGAGGTTTATTCTTACGTTTTTTTACTCGAAATGCACGCGCGTACGAAGTGGTTATTCGAGCGGGCCGATCGCCGCCCCGCGTACAACTTTTCATAGTCGAAACCGGCCGTCTCCGTTCGAACAATAAGGAATTCGTATAATTACGGGATACGCTTGGAGTGACGTAAAAATAAAAAATGACGACCGTAAAGCGAAATATTTTCGCGCGCTCTAACGAGATTGGAAATAGGGCGAGCGAATTACCGCGGGTATACACGGTCGAGCTGGTTGGTGCGAGTAAATCGCGTCGCGTGTAAACGCGGACCCGAAACGCGCGCAAGCCAAAAAGGTTTGGCTCGAGTGGAAATCCGCCCCGACAGAAAATCGGGCCGACTTTGCTGTGTCGGCACATGAGCGTCTCTCTCAACATCGGGACACGCGCCGCCGGTGACGTCCGGGACACTATCTGTATATATATAAACTCGCGAAGCGTCGAAAGGAGACGAATTCGTTAACGAATTCGTCGAACAATACGAGTCGTTTTCGGGTTCAAAAACTAATCGGTTTTTAGCAACCGACCTTTAGACCGTTCCATTTGAGTCGCCTACGAACGGTTTACAATTGTTTTTTTTTTTTCGTAATAATACAGACCACGGTGGTCGTTGCCGGTATTAATTTCAACAATTTCCGTTTTGAACACGAACGTTTTGCCGAAACTTTCCCGGGCTCGTCATTTCGGAATCGCGCGAACGGTAACGTTTTCGTTTAGTTTACTCGCGCGTATCAGCTCGCGGAAAACGGCTTGAACGCGTAAACCGACTCTTCGAAAAACCGAACAGCCCCGCATAAACGATTCGTAACGTAATCAATATATTATAGTCCTCGTTCCGTATAAATGCTCGGGCATAGTCCAATAAACAACGTATATAGGCAACGTAACGAACAAAGTGGTCAGCGAGGTTGAAAACAATCACGGACTAAATACAATACATACAATAAGGGGCTTAATGACGACGAAAAATCGAACGGACGCTACAAAACGTAGAGTAAAAAAAACCTTTTATTAACGCGCGCGCGCGCCGTTCCGGAGTAATTGCAACGAGTGGTTCGTAATGGCGTGCCGTGTGGCATTCGACGAGAATCGCGCCCGAAACGAACGAATTCGCTCCTCCAGTTCGACCGACCATACTCTCGGCCGGTACGGGCCGTCGTCAATTTCGTGTTCGCGCGGGTTTTCGGGGGGGGGGGGCCGCCGGTTACTATTTCGCGGGCG